>JACCPG010008705.1:0-14328 GCA_016069955.1 Drepana arcuata
CCACACACCCACTTTCCGCCAGAGGTATATTAAGTGCCAACGTGACAGATGGCGAGTCCATCGCCGTTACTCCAGCACGACTATACATATGCCTTTGAATTTCTTCTCAGACGTATGCAGGTTTCCTCTCAATGTTTCCTTCACCGTAAAGCTCGTGGTGTGATTAATCACTGTACTTAAGTTCAGCAAAACTCATTGGTACATTCGGGATTCGAACTCGCGACCTTTGCGTCGCAGGCAACTGCTCAAACCACTCGGCCACCACAATATATAGGTATATTATAAAAATGTTTTTCTCTGTATGACTGCACTTCTCGTCACTGAGGGGTAAAATTTGTATACGATTTTTAATGTTTTACATTTTATTATTCCTTGACTTGTGTTATTTTCTCATCCTATATATTGCACCAACTACTCGTGTACTATGATGCGGTTTCTGTACATGAATGTTTTGAGAAATTTTACACAAAAATTTACCAAAAGTTTTTTTTTGCTAATTTCACAAATAAATTGAATACTTTATAATGGTTAGATAAACCTACATCCTATCATATATTTACTTACCTACAAATAGATAGCTGCAAGGAACTATAAGACCATACAATTTTCAAAACAGTTGAAATAAATGTACATAGCTACAAATATCTCCATTAATTTTGTGTTGCCAATTATATTCTGATCGAGAAACGTAGACAACGATAACAACACATATTTTGATATTAAAATTAAAATGTAAAACATGTTGGAAAGTTTTACTCAATTAACATTTAGAAATTAGATACATAGACAATGCGTCGAGCGTAGACAGGCAACAATCTTTCACATGTTTAGTGCTTTAAATAATAATACATTCTCACGCCTTCCCACGAGGGCCCTCGCAGGGGTAGGCAGAGATGTATAGGTAGTACGCACACATCCACTTTCCGCCCGAGACACATTTTAGGTGCTCAGGTGACAGATGGCGAGTCCATCGCCGTTACTCAAGGACGACTATACGAAATTCTTCTCAAGAGAATGTAGGTTTCCTCTCAATGTTTTCCTTCACCGTAAAGCTCGTGGTGTGACTAATCACTGTACTTATGTTCAGAACTCATTGGAACGGTCGAGATTCGAATTTGGAATCTTTGTGTCGCAGGCAACACTAAAACCACTCGGGCACCACGGCTAAATAATCAAATTATTACTGCACCGCTACCTACAGTAGTATCATGTCGATACCGACCACGACGTTAGGGTACCTACCCAGGGGAGTATACATTAAGAACTGCTTGAATCCGTTATGACCAAAATAAAATTGATGTCACAAATTAACTGCGTGGGCCAAATAAGACAATGTTCATTATATGTAGGCAAATAGTCACGTAAATTTTAAGTCCGTCAAACATATTTTTTCGTATGGTTTCGTTGGTATTCTCCTTTCTCAATAAACGGGCATATAATGCATTCTTTTTTCAAATCGAATCGAATCGTCGGTTTAATTTAAATTAAGAACTTCCTCCAAACAAAACTTGCTAACTTGACTATATTATAAAATTAGTCTAGATTTAGCTTTAAATAACGCAGTATCAGTTGTAAATGATAAGCACAAGATTACTTGAAATATCAGGACTTAGAACAGGCTGTGATGTCATTCTCACACAATACACCAGGGCAACCACATTTTTATCTACTCCTATATATAAAAAAAATAATGTTTGTCTCTATGTCCTTTATAGAATCGTAAACAACTGGACAGAGTGTAATGAGATTATCTGTGATTCCAGAATGGTTTAGATACACAATTGGGCCCGAGCAGCCGTGGTGGCCGAGTGGTTCGAGCAGTTGCCTGCGACGCAAAGGTCGCAAGTTCGAATCCCGACTGTACCAATGAGTTTTTCTGAACTTAAGTACAGTGATTAGTCACACCACGAGCTTTACGGTGAAGGAAAACATCGAGAGGAAACCTGCATACGTCTGAAGAAATTCAAAGGCGTATGTATAGTCGTGCTTGAGTAACGGCGATGGACTCGCCATCTGTCACGTTGGCACCTAATATACCTCTGGCGGAAAGTGGGTGTGTGGGTATTACCTATACACCTCTGCCTAGCCCTTCGGGGACCCTTGTGGGAAGGCGTGAGGATATTATATTATTGGACCCGATCTATCAGGAAATTATATTTTTTCACCCGAACGAAGCCGGGCGGGACAGATAGTAAGATTTAAATGGCTCTTTGTTTTTCCTGAATGTAGATGCTCCTGCAGACGTTCATTGGTCATCGATGATATGAGTCAATCGATCACGTTTTATCTATATAATCGTCTTCAAGGTAAATAGTTTACATAACACACCTATATACTAGGTTAATGTACGGATATCGTATACATATCCCCTCTAAAAGATAAACAGGGCAGGTACAGACTCCTTACAACTGCACATTATGATAAAATATGTTAGGATAGGCATTACGTTATCTAATCACGATTGCAAATCCGAGTAGTAAAGTGAAGCCACACCTAATGCCAAATGAAAGAGAATTAAAAAGATATAAAAATATTTATTACAAATTTAATAATTTATCAATTATAAAGTAATTATATCACATTTGGCGTCTGTTGCCGAAGGAGATACCGCTCTGCTGGCCCTTGTTGGTGCCGTATTGGAGAGAGATGACGTTCTGACCAGCCTTGAGCTGTTCATCGGTGAATTCGCGAACGTTCTTGTCAGCCTCCTTCGGTCCTATGGAAGGCTTGCCGAAGTTACCGGCTTTCCTACCAAGAGACTGCAGGCACACAACGACTGAGTATAGATTCTGCCTCTCCCACAAGTCGATAGTCTGGAAAGTTTCTTGCGGCGGAACTCCCAGTTTCACTACGGCTTCGAGAAAAGCGTTGATATTCTCCATGCACTTAAAGGCCATTGTGGATTGGTTGACTTTCTTGACGGACCCATCTTGTATGGAGTTGACGAGCTTACAGAGGAGAGTGCCGTCCTTGAGGACCTCGTAGAGGTTGTCGGCCGAGCCTGAGGTGTCGGCGGGCGAGCCGGTCAGTTTCTTGATCCATTCGAGGGTCTCGCGGGCGATGTCGTCGTTGTACTTGCTCTGGATCCTCGCCTGCGCCTCGGCGTTGATGCCGGCTTTCCCTGCGCGGTAATCGGCCATATTCACTGTTTACAAGAGCACAGACACGTAGCCACTGAACTCCTTACGATAAACGCTTTCAGTATCAACTTGACGATATATTTGATAGCGATTATCGCTCGTTCGCCGAACGAATATACACAGGTATGTATTTATCGCGGTTTTATCATGCAGTATATTGGATGATTTATAATTATGATGCCATCGTTTACTCTTGGAACTTGGTAAAGGTATAATAGCCGTAAGTAATAGGTAGAACGGGAACATCAAAGTACAAAACAGGATAAGCGAAAATACGAATAAAAAAGTTAATTAATGGTATCTTAGATTATCAGATCAGATAACAAGATCAATCGAACACTTTATTATATTTTATAATAGATTTCCTTGTGTATATATTTTTTTTAATAATACACATAATGTATATTATAAACTGTTATTTCTCTATGTAGGCGGGCAATGCAACGATATCACGTTTGATAGAAGTTTCTGGAACATATTGTTCAATCTTATCACTAGGTTTTGTGATTATATTATATCCGATACCCGATAGTATCTGTATGAATCCAATATATTTAATACACCAATAAAATACGTAAGAATTGCTCGACAAGCCGCATTTAAGTACCTAAATATTTTAACTATCAGATAGAGCAGTTGCCTGCGACGCAAAGGTCGCAAGTTCGAATCCCAACTGTACCAATGAGTTTTTCTAAAACTTAAGTACAGTGATTAGTCACACCACGAGCTTTACGGTGAAGGAAAACATCGAGAGGAAACCTGCATACGTCTGAGAAGAAATTCAAAGGCGTATGTATGGTCGTGCTTGAGTAACGGCGATGGACTCGCCATCTGTCACGTTGGCACCTAATATACCTCTGGCGGAAAGTGGGTGTGTGGGTATTACCTATACATCTCTGCCTACCCCTTCGGGAACCCTTGTGGGAAGGGGTGAGGATATATTATTATTATTATTTAATTATAGTCAAAATAAATAAAAATGTAAGTAAAAATATTAGTAATCCACGAAGATATAGAGTACTACACTACCTACCGTAATTAAATAGCAATAGATGCTTTAGACCACGTTGAGACGTCAGGTTGGTTCCTATGGAAGATCGAATTCTAATAAAGAATTGTGGCGTAACAATTTAATAAGTCCTTACAGATTCAAAAATAAAAGGGCGCCACTTAAGTTAAACCTACAGGATGACGATTTAAGTGATTAACGACTTTAGGCTAGCGAGAAATCAAGTGTAAAACTTAGTGGATATTAAATTGAAGCAAAAGAGCTCTGTAAGAACTGATGTTCCTAGAGGCTAGAATGGAAATAGTATTCTGTCTATCTCGTGAGGAACTCATGAGGTCATGATGATATGTATTGAGGGTAGGTATTAATACATCCATATCACACGTATCTAGGTATTATTTGGGGTTTTAATACTCTTTCAACATTATTAAGTAAGTTCATTGTATTTAATAAGTTAGATCAGTATTTGGAATAGTGGAATAAATAGTGGAAGATCAGTATTTTGTTAGTATATACCTGCCACATCTAAATAGCTGGACCACCTTCTTGTTTAACTTTAAACTAATTACATACAGGTATATATCTACACGCCATCCCACAAGGGTCCCCGAAGGGGTTGGCAGAGGTGTATAGGTACACACCCACTTTCCGCCAGAAAAATATTGTAGGTGCCAACATGACAGATTCCGGTATTTTCTCTTTAATAAGTTAGTATTACTATGGATCAAATAGGTATGTGAAATACCAGACAGACATCTTATTTTCACTAATATAGCCTTAACCACATTACTAAGTACTAAATGTTGTAAAAATGAAATGTTGATGGTGTGTTACTCCACACCTCTGCCTACCCCTTCAGAGATATATGTAGGAAGTGGTGTTTGGGTCTCCCTTATGTCTGTCACATATCTATAGCCCATCAAACTAGAAATCAATGTTTGTTTGTTTGTCCTTGATGCATACCAAAAGCATTGATCAGAACCTGATGAAACCTTAGGTAGGGTGTTCAGGGAAGCACACATGATGGGTTCAGTTCAACACTCCTTTCATACATCATACATACATAAGTTTAAAACAACAGTGTATTGAAGCTAGTTTTCCCAACTGAATGAACAAGCGACTTTATTGCGAAACCTTTGTTTGGCGGCACAGATGTGCAATTTTTATTGTGTTTTATTGTTATACAAAACAATAGCAAGGTGGATTGTTAACAAAGACTCACTATCTCAATTGCAAATTGATAATATCATTGATACTAATCTGGGAAATGCTTAGGTACCTATAATGATTTGATTCCTTCTATTTATCTAAATATTATTTACTGTGCATGAATTCATGAATGTATGTTTCAGCTTATCAGCATTTTTCTTGCTTCATCTGTTTTAGAGAAAATTGGTAGCCTCATTTTCACAAGGTGGTTAAAAATATGTGCTATGGTAGTTAAAAGATGTTTCGATGTTCTTAAAGTTTATACAAATTCGTGACAAATCTAGTTATATGCTAGTATTTTACTGAAGAGCCCAATATATTATACATAGTTCCTTCAAAAGTATGTATAGATGGAAAGTAAAACTGGAACATTCTCTCTTAGATAATAAGCAATATATGTTTTTAAATATAAGTCCGAATATTTTATTAGCTAATAACTTAACTGTTTTTATTTTACTTACATGCAAAATTATATTATTCTGTTCCCTAAAACAGTAGCAACAAAAATTATATACCAGTCTTCACGACCCATAAACCGCGAATGCTTAGTGACAAATTATTTCTTAATCATACAGATGAGTAAGCAATTCTGTACTCCGAGAAACAATTGCAGAACAATAATTATTTAAAAGTTTTGATAATACAATTCGCTAATTCTTATAAGAATCTTTCATATATTCCTTCGAGGATAAAAAAGAGTTAGAATAGTAGTAGACTATCGATAAGATCACAAATAAATTAAACACAGTGGTCAGGTAAAAGGTATAACAAAGGTAGATAAACAGGTATGCGACAAAAAGTTACTTTAAACGCGTAAGCAAACTTACCTACAATAACGAGTTCAGATAAAACACTGCACAATTCTTCACAGGCTTAATAAATAATATCCATTGTACACGACACACTTCACATTTACACAAATAATTATTATTTGTTTTAGCTGCCAACCGGTCCGCCACAAGTGTATAATGAATTACACGCGGGGGACTACAACCATTCCATACAACAAGACTCAAATATGATTGTTTTATGTTCGTTCAGAAACTTGTTCGATGTTTCTCCCACCAAACGACACGTGATGCCGTCTCGTATCTTATTGGTTATTCCACCCAGCCTTAAAGTGAAGTAAGTAGTGAAGTACGAAAATGGTCGTTCGATTATCGATGAAGTCGGTAGATATCTAAAGTACGCTACAACGTGTCGGGAAATGCCATGAATAAGCTAAGTTCACTAAATAACAATTGCAAACATCACAATAAATTTTGCTTAAGAAATTTGTGTATACATATATTTTAAGTTTACGTTACAGCTGTGCTGGAAATAATGAACAGCTAGTCACACGCCAGATAGAAATCACTTGATTCTTCACTAACCAACTGAAAAATTAGCGGGTTATCACTTTTGTAGCTAGTTGGTAAATATAGAAATGTTGCCACAGCTGCTGTCCTTTATAATGCATAGCTCTGGTGTCGTTATTTTTTCTTTCCGTTAATCAAAACATTGGAGGCCAAATTTGCTACCTCTAAAATCTGCCGCCCTAGACTTAAGCTATTCATATATGTTCTTTTATTTTATTTTGTATTGTGTCTCGTAGCGTGAGTTCCGGGAACTACTGCAGCCTGCCTCCAGCCAGGCACTTAAGTACTAAGCAACACAGCTAAGGGCACCCCCTGTAGGGTTCGGACCTCGGCTTAGGGCGTTGCTGGTTCGCGAGCAAGGGAGCTGTACTGGTCTGGTATTTTATTATTATTATTTAGTTATTTAGGGAGGGGATTTGCGCTACTGGCTCGGCGCGGGCCGGCACTTGCGAGAGTCTGGGGGGAACGTTACGGCTTATTCGCGTCGAGCCTCGCCGGCGAGGACGGAATAGTGGTCGGTTTTGTGTAGTGTCGTTTGTGTGTCGTCGTCGGACGTCCTGGAGTACCGTGATGTCGTCATCGGGCTCGATGATGACATTTCTGGGACGTCTTATTTTTGATATAAGGGAGGGTGTGTATCGGGCGGCCGATACGACGAGGGGGTTGGGATGTTTTTCAGCAGAATCGAAATGACGTTACGACAGTTTTTTCTACTAATAAATCTATAAACTGTTTGATTGTGGGTTCTTATATGTTCTGAGCTATTCATCTATTTATACTATCAATGCTTATAAAACGGCACAAACATTACATTTAATTTACCGTTTGTATAACACCCAACCCTAGTCCTACAATTCTTGTGACAGTTGACAGCTCCGAAGATGTCAAAGACACTGACATATATGAATCGTTCTGAAATTGATGTACATCAAAATTTCGTCTAACGTACGTCAAAGTCTGAAATTGTAATAACTAGGTTAATTAAAGTCATGAACTTGAATTTCGGAATATATTTCTTTATTATAATATTCTTATGATGGATATATCCTCGCACCGAGTCCCTTGTGGAGAAGACAGAGAGAATTGTTAAATAGTTACAATATTCATCATCATCATCATATCATCACGCCAAGTCCCTAACGGGGTAGGCAGAGAGTATAGAGCGCCAGTTCTCTCTAGACTTACAGACCTCTTTCGCTTCGTCCACATTCATCAGTCTCTTCATACATGCTCGTCGGTTTCGAGTACTCTTAACGTCCCCGTCCTTCAGAGTCCGATCTATTTGATCCAGGTAGTTGGAACGTGGCCTTCCTCTGCCTCTTCTTGCACACACTTTTGCTTTGTATATCTGTTTCGTCAATCTTTCTTCACTCATCCTTTCTATGTCCAAACCAACGTAACATGCCTTTCTTCATCTTTACAATCACGCCCTCATTCACGCCAGTTGATTTGCGAATCTCTTCATTGCGGATTCGATCTAATATCGTTACGCCGCACATTTTTCGAAGAGATCGCATCTCAACTGCATTCAAGCTATTTTCGTACTTCCTCTGACATACCTAGGATTCGCTGCCATACAATAAGGTAGGTACCAATATCGCGTTGTGGACAGCAACTCGAGCATTCTTGCTCAGACTTTTACTGCCCATCAACGCCGACATGGCTCCATTTACCTTATTTCCGGCAGTTATCCTTCTTTCAATATCTTTTTCATACTTTCCATCTCGTGTAAACATGCTCCCAAGATATACAAATTCATTCACTTGCTCTAGAATTTGCCCATTTACCGATATAGCACACTCGGTCACTTGTTCATCTCTTTCGAATACCAGAACCTTAGTCTTGCCAGCGTTTAGGCGCAGCCCCTTCTTTTCACATTCTACTCTCATTATGGTAACTAGTGACTGCAGTTCGCCCTCTGATGACGCCAGTAAAACCGCGTCATCGGCGTATAATAGGCAGTTGACCACTAAGTTTCCCATTTTCACTCCACATCCGTTCGTTCTTAGTGCTCTCAGGCAGTTATCTAGATATATAATGAACAGCCAGGCAGACATGATACACCCTTGTTTGACCCCCGACTTCACATCAAACCAGGGTGACATCTCACCATTAACTCTAACGCACGCCCCGCTATCACTATAGAGTGATTTCACGGCATGCAGTAGGGAACTGCTCACTCCATATCCAGGCAACACGTCCCAGAGTTCCTTTCGTACGACTCTATCAAATGCCTTCTCCAAGTCGACGAAAGCGCAGAAAACCCTCTGGTTAATATCCAAAAATTTTTCCGCGATTCCGCGAAGCGAGAAGGTTTGATCCATACATCCTCTTCCTGGTCTAAATCCACCTTGGGATTCCCAGAGAAACCTTTCGGATCGCTCTTGCATTCTTATCGTCAGGATCTTCGTGTACACTTTACTAGCTAAGCTAACCAAGCTGATGGCTCTGTAGTTTGAGCAGTCCAATCGTGATCCCTTTCCTTTATAGAAAGGCACGATGCTGCTCCAGTCGTCCGGAACATCAACCTTTTCCCAGCAAAGATTGCATAGCAAATAGATGACGTCCCAGACCGCTGGTCCACCGTATTTGATCATCTCAGCCGTAATCCCATCTATTCCCACAGCTTTCCCATACTTATTTTATCCGCTATAGGATCCTCTACAGATTCTGTTGGAGGCAGCTCTGTGAGTAGATCAGCGGCATCATCATCATACATATCTTTATAAAATTCACTCCATCGCCTGAGGACGTCTGTTTTGTCGGTCAGTATGTTATTGTCCTTCGAGAAAATCACATTCATCCTACTACTAGCTGTAACACAATTTCTGGACTTCTTAACTTCCCTCCAAAAAAGTTTTGCATTGTCCTTGAAATTTTGTGACAGTTTTTCGTCTACAGTCATTTGGAACCTCTCACGCTTCTGAGCTATTATCTCTTTCGTATGATTTTTTTGCAGGCGGTATTTTTCTTTCATCTTTTCTTTCATACTCTCACTTGAGCTGGACATAGCCAAAATGTCTTGTCTTGCATCCTTCTTCTTTTTAACTTCTTCTTTCACTTCCTCATCCCACCAACCATCGCCATTTTTGGTTGTCCGCCCTTTCGAAATGCCACAAACCTCTTTCGCGGCGCATAATATGCTGGACTTAAGGAACTGCCAACAAACATCGACACTCTCAAACACATCTTTCGGTGGACAGGCTAGCTGTTCACATACCCTTTCTTGATATCTGTCTCTAATAGCCGCATCTTGAAGCCTCCAGCTTTTGATGCGGTCTGCGACTGCAGAACAGGGACCCTCAGCGCGGGATCGCCAGCCCGCGAACAGACCCCTTATCCTAGTTATAACTAGGAAGTGGTCCGTTCCCAGGTCAGCTCCCCTATACACCCTGGTGTCCATCACCTTTGTTCTGAGTCGCTGATCTATTAGAAACAGATCTATCATGCTTCGCTCATTTTTCCGTTCCCATGTATACTGATGAATCCTTTTGTGGTCGAACATGGTGTTCGCCACAAAAAGGTCTCTCTCCATGCATACATCTAATATCAGCTTGCCCGCCTCGTTCACTCTCTTATCACCATACTTGCCGAGTACTGCCTCGTAATCCTTACGGGCTGTCCCGACCCATCCATTCAGATCACCACAAATAATCAGCTTTTCATTCCCTTCTTTCGTCTCTAGAACATTACTCACACATTCCCAGAACTTATTCAGGTCGCAAGTGTCCGCTGAGGCCACTGGAGCATATACCGCGACTAAAAACAGTCGGGTAAGGCCTATTTTAAAGCGAGCCCAAATAAGTCTGGGGCTCACCGCATCATAACTTATCATACATTCTGCCAAGCGGCTGGATAGTAGAATTCCCACTCCCTGGCAGGCGTGCTCGGTGTTTGCCACTCCTGACCACAGCACGAAACTCCCGCCCGGGAGCTCGTCTACTCCACTACCCTTCCGCTTGGTTTCAGACAAGCACACAACATCTAACTCGCTCTCTGTCATAACATCGATCAATTCGTTCATCTTATCAGCCATACCTCCTCTTACATTCCATACACCCATCCTACACTCCACACTCCACTTCCCGCCGTGAGGCACTCCGCGTGATGGGTGGCGGTCCCCATCGCCGCACAATATTCAAATTTCATAATAAAATGTCCAATGAGATAAAAGACTTGCACAGAGCAGTTCCGTGGTGGCCGAAGTAGTTCGAGGAGCTGATTTCAACACAAAGATTGCAAAATCGAATCCCGACTGCAAATTAACTTTTCTGAATTTAAGTTCAGTGAAGCTCGTGGTGTAGCTACATGACGAGCTGTTACGTTGGCTCCTAAAATATGGTGCAGTGGTGGTGTGGCTCTTGTGGGAAGGCGTGAAGAAGTATCCACACAAAATAAATTTTGATGATAGCAATTTCATTGAACCAGATAATTTCATATTCAATTGATATTTATATTCATTTATCAATATTCATTTCAATTTATAATTGAAAGATTTCTCGATGCTCTCAGGTTTAAATTGTTCCAGAACTTTTACGAAGATTACTATTTAAGATCATAACATTTATTAGACGTACCTATATAATACACAACAGCAAAAGAAGCCCAACACGCATGAGCACATTTATATAATTTGAGTCTTATAAGTATGTACCTATCGAATTTAATATCTAGTAACAAATGAACCTCCACAGTTATACCTGGAAGCTATATTATATTACATTCTTGGTCACAATCTGCATCTGTTACGGCCGTATCATTGACTATTAATTTTCCTCACCCACTTTCCACCAGAGATATATTTTAGGTGTCAACATGACAGATGGCGAGTCCATCGCCGTTACTCAAGCAAGACAATACATACGTCTTTGAATTGTTTCTATGATGTATGCAGGTTTCCTCTCGATGTTTTCCTTTACTGTAGAGCTCGTGGTGTGACTAACCACTATATTTGAGTTCAGAAAAACTCATTGGTACAGTCGGGATTCGAACTTGCGATCTTTGTGTCTCAGGTAACTACTCGAATCACTGGGCCACCACGGCTACTATTTATATTAAAGATAAATTACGATTACCATAACAAACTTTTCAAAATATTGTTTTTGGTTATACAAGCCATTATGTCGTTAACTACAGTTAATTGAAGCGATCAGTAGTTTTGGCAGCAGTGTGGTCGCACCAAGAGCGCATGCGCAGCGTGAGGAGGGCGGAGAGTGGGGCGGCGTGCGCGCGCGCAGGGCGGGCGGCGGCCAGTCCGCGCGCGCCCTCGCCATGGCTCGGTGGGTGCAGGCCCTGGCGGCCCTAGTGCTACTCGCCGCCACCGCGGCGCGCAAGTCCCCCGCCCCGACTAGACAAGAGCCCCAGATCGAGGATGTCACCGCTAAGCAGCTTGACCGAGTGCTGGAAGACAAGGATTTCGTCGCGGTGTACTGGTGTAAGTCTGAGTGCCATCGCCTGCATTCGCCTGCGGCTTGCCGACAGGCGCGCGTCTCATTTTGCGAACGTTCATAAACTGGCCGCCAGCCAAAGTAGCCTGTCGAAACGTCTGCGACGGCGCCCGTCCAAATGGGTTATCGTCGAGTTAATGATCTTCGGACGGGCCGAGGGGTAGACCGCCTTACAGCTAGCATTCGCCTTCGTGCATGATATTTTCGAGCGCTGAGCCCGTGATTTGGGAGTTATGCAACCCGGCGCGGAGACAATAAAACTTGACCCGGCCGCTGCGGCCGCCGGCGCAGCCTAAAATGGCGGCGAGTCTCGTTTTCCACCGTTCCACCGATGCTGGTCCGCCAAGGTCGCCAGGCGCCTACGCTCGAGCTCGGCTAAAACTGTGGCGCATGTATATGCCTCTGAAATAGACGTCTATTACGTGCTATCGGCATTCCAAATATTTTCTTTTGTCGCCAACTGTCGTGCGCTCGGAGCTTTCTGTTTGTTGACGCGTCACATTATTCGGGATCTTATTGTAAAATGCAAGTTGTATATTGTCTAAAGATGTCGTCTGTAGTTTACTTATTAACACGGTAACGGGTAATGTAGCAGTTACCATGTGTCACATGTATCACCTAATAATTCGTACAGTCTGTGCACTAAAAGGTCAATTTATCACTAGTCCTCGGCCATAATACAGAATTCCTGAGGTTTCAGTAATTGTTTATAGAATACATACATACATACATATCATCAGGCCGCGTCCCTTATACAATAATATAATAATTCGCCACACAATGAAGTAGGTACTATTAACTGCTATCATACCTATTTAGATATTTTTTGTTAGCGGCACGATGTCAACAAAACATAAACAAGATGAACCTGTCACTGAGAACTGTCGAGTTGATTCTCAAATTAAAAAGGCTTAAATAAAATTCAGCTCAGCAGCAGCTCAGATGCTACAATAAAACCTCTCAACAATGAAGAGCGCCTCTTGAAATTGTTGCCGAAATTTTTAAAATCATACGTGTTTTAAATATAGGTTCGGTTGCCTACTAAGTGTTTGGAAAGACATAATGACGAGAATGTTCTCATACAACTGTTTGTATTGGAATACGTCCAAATTCATAAATATTAACATTAATTCCTCGATTGATGAAAACGGCGACAATTTTCGTTTACGAAGGATCAATCAATTGTAACAAATTAACGATGTAGTGTTTTGGAGGATGTGCCTCAACTGGGAAGTTTAACATAACTTGTTTTTGTCATCATCATTGAAGTGTGGGCAAGGGATAGATATCTTAAAGCTATAAACATCTGTCCTTTTCGCACTCTTAAAGCTCCAGTGCCAAAAACGTTATAACAGCTGTTGCTGATAATTCTGGAGTAGAATTTCTATCTTTCCCTTATACATATAGCTATATTATAAGCTTTGAGTTGTAGTAGTCGTGTGGTTCAATTAGTCGCTTCAACACAAATATTGCAAATCCGATGCCCAGCCAATGAGTTTATCTGAACTTAAGTACAGTGAATAAACACACTACGAGCTTTACGGTGGAGAAAATCATCGAGAGGAAACCTGCTTAAAATTGAGAAAAAATCAAAGAAGTGCTTTAATAATCCTTGAGAAAAGGCATTGGACTCGCCATCTATCATATTGGCACCAAAAACACATTTGCGGCGAAAATTAGGTGTGTGGATATTACTCACTTCCACTTACTCCTTCGGTGACCCTCCACAACGTTTATTTCGTATCTCTGTCCCTTACGCACGTGAAGTACCTAAGCCTCTGAAATAACTTTATCCGCTGACTAATCCCATCATACCGCTCATATAAATACGAAAGTTCGTGTGTGAGTTTGTATGTGTTACTCCATCACGCTGAAACGGTCCGAAGAATTTGAATAAGGGACCTATACCGTTCATTTAAAAAAATATATATATTCCTTTACTATGCAATACTCTTGATCGGTCGATTTAAAAGTATCTTGATTTCTGCGGATAAAGCCACCGCGAGCAGTAAGTGTGTACCTATAATTATATACGTACGGCAGAATTGTTTGAATCGTAGACGTGTTCCGAGGATGTGTCATTCTATACCTTGTCAACTGTCCTGAGAGACGCATTCCCCGTTGCGTCTCACAACAAAACCAGACAAATATTCCCTGCAAATGTC
>JACCPG010008706.1:0-16369 GCA_016069955.1 Drepana arcuata
CGGACTTCGACATAAATTTCTGCTATGTATAAATTAACATAACATGATTATTTATTGAGACAACAGCGAACGTAGAGCTCTCGTTGCAGCTCGAGTGGTGTCTTTACTCTGTAGTTAATATATTTTCTAAATTTTCGCTTACTAAGTAAGTCAAGTGGCTTGTGGACACACGAGGAAGTTTTGAGCTATAGTTATTAACTTTATGTATTATAATCTTTTGAAACTGAATTGAATTCTTATTGTAAGTATAAATAAATATTAATATTCATAGAAACAGTTCTCAGTGTTTATTTTTTCTGTAAGATGTATGGTAAAACATTTGCATAGCGGCAATTTGACTTGTATTCCGTTGAGGTCACAACCCTGTTGAAAAATACGAAAATATTTGTTAACTCATAATTAAATAAAGCTTATTATAAGATAATCGTTTTATTTTTAGTTGCATTCTTGTCTATGACCACTGCTGTAAAGTGCAGAAATTCATCGTGGAATACCATAAAAAAATCTTAACCATACAAGTGTTATGGAATAAAAGCGGCCACAGGAAGAAAACATTCGTCATCCTAAAGTCGACATTTGCTTGCACGTGGGCAAATATTTTTGGCAACATTACACTTGGAAAAAAACAAAATATCGCATCGAAATTTGCGTTGTTATTTATAAGAGAAAAAAAAGAGATTAGTATACGGCAGTAACAAACGTCGTCCATAAAACATCATATTTGACCTGAACTTCGTTACTAGGCCTTCAAAAACTGAAAGTATACATGCTGTTTGTCAGCTTAGCGATTTAATTTAAAATGTAAATAAAAAAGGGTTAAGCGTACTTTGGCACCCAGGCGTGTATGACCGACGGTCAACATGAGAAGAATGTTCAATGATAACGCCATCTTTGTTTGCGAACTTTATGTAAAGTTAATGGAAGTCGGGTAATTGAAAAATAAATACAAATTTACTTTAACTTTATTCGAACTAGATGACAGATTTAACGACTCTATCTCGGTAAGTAGGTAATTAAATAATTACACTTGGACACTAACTTCTAAACGAAATACTCCGATAAAACACATAATTGCACCAGGTTGTAACACGAAAATGCTTAAAAAATAAACTTATACTCAAATTACCATAAATACGCAACATAAATAAAACATAAAATTTTCAAATATATATTAATTTTGATTTTTAAAATAAATATGCAACAACGTTTATTCTTATTTCATTATAATTGGTACCACTTAATCTAAATAAAATCATGTCTCACTAACATAAACTTAATTATTATGTGTAAATAAAAACTAACGACTGCCCAACAACATCTCGTATTCCTAAAAGACAGTCTCATCAGACAAAACGAAGGAATAATTTCATTTATTAAAATACAAACCTATAAAATTATAATAAAATATTAATATCTGAATGAAAATAAACAATTGAAATATGTAAGAATAAAAATAATAGTAATTCTGTGGTTCTAATACAGCATTATTTAACTAAAATTAAGATTTGACACATGTCAAGAGTGTAAACAAGGCAGAGAATAAGTGATTAAGTTTTAAACAAGTTTGGATTGGCCCCTATAAAGTATTAGAATTCATTGAGAGCACCGTTGACGACGAAACTCTTAACTTCTGTGCTGTTCCTGGTGTCATAGTCGGATATCTCTTCGATGAGGATATCTTCATTCTTCACGGGGATTGGGGGGAGGATATCGAGAATCTCTCCCAACTTCCTGCCAGTAGACAGCAGGGTGTTTGCGAGGAAACCCTTATCTTCGAAAGTCAAGTCCTCCGCGTCTCTGATCTTGTCTATTTTGTAGAAATGTTCATAATTCTCCTCTTTGACGATGGGGGCGAGGTAATCTCTCCCGTTATCGTAGTCGAATTGGAGCTTTTTCATACGCTTTTTGAGGTTCGGCGGCCAGTCTTCGTCGATAGGCAGGTCCACGTACCCGCTGGGCAGTGCCTTGTGGGTGTCCAAGCTCTTGATGACTTGGTAGTCGTGGTCGGAGTGTGGACGGTTGAATGTGATCAGCTCGTCCATGTTGAACTCGCCGTCATCTATCACGGTCTCGTCCAGCACCATTTCTAAAAGGAATAAGAAGAGTATTTAGAATATTTAAAGAAAGCATGGTTTTAGTAAAGAAAAGAAAAGAGAGGTTATCCTGGTTCAAGCATCATTCTGCACCGATGGTTTGATTTGTGAAAAAATACACGAAAACTTACATAAGCCTGAGAAATAAACGTATATAATGTATTTAGTCTTGTATGAGAGTCGCATACATATTGCGTATCGGAAAACATGGGGTTTTGAATCCCAAAAAGGCGTGCCATTCTCATGGTATTCGATTACCGTCGCCTATAGCTGCTTGCAACTCCAGAGTATTGCGCTGGAAGCCGACCCTTCCGGGATGCTTTGGGACCAGGAAAACAACTAGAACTCGGTGCTTTCTAGTAACTTTCATACATAGTTTAATTATCAAAAAAATTTTCGTTTAACGGCTGACATAACTGCCGTTTACGTTATGTTAAAATCGTGATAAAACCTTCATGTTCATAAAAAAACATACTTTAAATGTATTTCAATGATTTTTTAAAGTTATGTAATGTTTAATTCGTCACGACTATAGTGCATTAAAATTATGCAATTTGAAAGTGAGTACATCTCAATTGGACCGTGGCTCCAAGCTTATATAAAGCAAAATAACTGTTATACAATTCAACTGTACGGTTGACGTATTACATTGACAAATATAATCGTCACCATATTTTTTAAACCAGTTTGGCTGGTTCCTTTTATCTAGATTAGCAAGAGTTGCGACATTTAAAATATACTTTCGTTTGAATTGTCATATCCATCTAAACTGGTTTCAAAGTAATTTAGAAAGTCATGTATATGGGAGATTAATCTTTATCACCATTCTCGACACCCATTGATATAAGAGTATAACGTAATCGTCATTCATTCCCTGCTTTGAACATTAACATATAATAAAGTTCAAAGCCATAACGAGCTACATGATATATAGTTACAGTAATAATAGTGAATATAGCTCGTTATAGCTACCCCTTCGGGTTTCTTCTGGGAAGATGTGAAGAAATTGAAAGGCTATGCATATGTAAATAATTACCCTACTTTTTTTATTTGAAAATTACCTGTGTAAGGAATTGTTGTGTCCTGGACGAATCATCATTATTCCTCTTAAATTAAGCTACTTCTCTTAAATTATATTATTTCGTACGTAAATGCTTGCGTGGGGATACACATCCAGCACGTAGACGCACTTTTGAATATAGGTAAGCGATACACTTAACGGGGATACACCCGGAGATGATCCCCGCAGAGTTGGAATTAATATTACTTGATACATACATATCATCACTAACGGGGTAAGAAAAGTGAGTAGAGCACCGGTTCTCTCTTTATTTTTCATTGTGATGTGAATGTGTGCGTGTGTGTTTGAATGTGTGTGGGGGGGGGAGGTGGTACTGACTGGTGTTGGCGGAGAGGAGCGCGCGCGTGATGGCCTGGTCTGGCGGCGGCGGGCGCGCCTTCTCGGGGCGCAGCGAGGGCAGCGCCACCAGCGCCACGGACAGCAGCAGCACCAGCAGGCACGTGGCGGGCTGCGCCGTCTTGCCGCCCGCGCCCACGCCCGCGCCACTCGACACGCCAGTCAGCACCTTCTGCAACAACACAACACACCCATTCATTATTCATACAATTCAATCATTCATACAAACCATACACATACATAGAATTATAAGAGGTTTTTTTTTTAATTTTATTTCTTTTTATATTACATGTAATAATTTATAGAGATCAAATTAATACAACATATGATGGGGAAGAGATGACATTGAAAACTAAAACAAGCATGCATGGCAGAGTAGATCATGTATCTATTTGAATGAAATTTAAGTTTCTGCTTGTTAAACTGCTAAAGTAGTAAAAAAATTCTTCACAATCTGATTTATATTATTATATTGACTAAGAACTACGCAAACTTAACGCGATAAAATTAACCGCGAAACACAACTAGCATGCAATAGTTCCTCCTTTACCTGTAACCGCTTTAGTTGTGCCGTCAGCGACTGGTTCTGTGACTGTAGGATCTTTATCCTTCTTATAAGTGTTTGATTTTCCGCCGTGCATTGCTTCACTCTGCAACAACGATATTAAATTGTTTATTTCCTCTAAAATTGTATGTACACGGAAAATAGAACAGTTGTCTTCAATAATTTTTTGGGGCGTATGTTGTAAATACCTCCTCATGATGATGCAATAAAACAAGTAGCTACAAAGATAACAAAATGACAACATTATTAAAAGGAGTAAATATTCTATATATCATTGTATTCTATATATTCACATACAACACACAACTTGTAATAATAATAATTATGTCTGTTACAAAATAAGTTAAAATTTGGTTCGTTAAATCAACATGGTTTGGTAACTTTGTTAACGTATGTACATAATATGTATGTATACATATAATAAAGTTGTAATAGGCCGATGTCTGTACCTTTTTTTTTTAAGAAGCACTTATAAGGAGCCGTGGTGGCCGAGTGGTTCGAGCAGTTGCCTGCGACGCAAAGGTCGCAAGTTCGAACCCCGACTGTACCAATGAGTTTTTCTGAACTTAAGTACAGTGATTAGTCACACCACGAGCTTTACGGTGAAGGAAAACATCGAGAGGAAACCTGCATACGTCTGAGAAGCATTTCAAAGGCGTATGTATAGTCGTGCTTGAGTAACGGCGATGGACTCGCCATCTGTCATGTTGGCACCTATATACCTCTGGCGGAAAGTGGGTGTGTGGGTTTTACCTATACACCTCTGCCTACCCCTTCGGGGACCCTTGTGGGAAGGCGTGAGGATATATTATATATAAAAACTTATATAGCTTTGTCAATTGAATGTAGTTTTCACAAATGTAATAGTGTAAGAGGTGTAGCTCATAATACTGGCTCCATATCACTATTTAAAAGTGGACGCGATAAGCAAAGTACATTTATATGAACGAAATAAGTTACTGACTTTCAGATGCAACGCCTTGATAATATTTTCAGACATTTCTCGAGTTTCCGCAAAGCGTTACCTTCACCGCATAGAGGAATGCGGTGAAGGTAAGTATGACAAACACGAGGGGAGGCGATTTGATTGCCACTTAAAAGGAAATCTCTATACCTAGATGTGTGGGTGTGTGTATTGATCACGAATTGAATGTATATCCGGCACGATACGGAGAAACCCTCCTGCGAAGCGTTGACTGATCATAATCGCAGTGACGATACACGCCAAATACACGGAGCAAATATGTAAATACTAATAAATACCAGGGACAATTGAACACAAACTGACCTAGTCCCAAATTAAGCAAAGCTTGTGTTATGGTAACTAGACAACGATATATTTACTTATATAGACAGATATACACATAAATACATAGGACATCCAAGACTAAGGTACAAATACTCGTGTTCTTCACACAAATATCTGCCCTTAGCGGGATTCGAACCCGCGACCTCAAGTCTCGCAGTCAGGAGCTCTAACCACTAGACCAGGAGGTCGTCAAACCGATATATATATCATCAACTCTACGACCCTTTCGCACTCTTACCCCATATGATATGACTTACCTATCTTCTAGTCCGTCAACATACTCCTTCTTGCGTTTACGCGAGTCTTGGGCAGAGATCTTATTCCTAATCTTCCGCCGGATTCTCTTCAGTTCCCTCTCTTCGTGTTTCGTCAACGGATAGCTGGAAGGCAGGGATATGCCTTCCTTCGCCAACAGCCGCCGCTCCTCGGCAGTTAGAACGAGACGGGGGTAGCCGTTCCTTCCGTCGTTGACTTGGGGATCTCTTTGATCGTCCTCATCGTCGCTGTGATCGCTGCCAGAGTCATCTAAACGATACAATTATCTGGTTAAGTCAGCCATACAAACATATTTTATTCGTTATGTATTTACTTATCAATGTATTGTTCTTTCAACACACAGGTACACAAATAGATAATTGAATAGAAAACAGTATTTTACGTTGTGAAGGATTGGTTCCTAAGCAAGGCAAAGCCTGTATTTCAGATTTATTGCAATAGTATTAAGAAAGTTTTATAATACGTTCTTATCGCATTCAAAATTCATATCACATTGAGGACGACAACCCTTGTATTTATGTCAAACAGCATTGAGCATCAACAGTTAGGTAATTCAAACTAGATTAGAGAATAGGTTCCAATCTCATGTTCCTTTTCCTCATATTTTTCTGTTACGTTGGCACCTAAATATAAATCAGACGAAAACATAGCGTTCATTACTCATGTGGTTGTCTCTTCGGATATAAAAATAATAATATCCCTACGCCTTCCCATAAGGGTCTCCGAAGAGGTAGGCAGAGGTGTATAGGTACTAACCCCACACAACCACTTTCCGCCAGATATATTGTTACGATGGAAGGTTCTGGAGGGCTTGCCGTGTGAAAGTCATGCCAAACAACAACATTTAGCCGGAAATATAGACAAAAGGAGGCAATTAAGAAAGGACGTAAACAAGTTGTTTTCGTCGCCCGGCCATTGTTCTGCGGATGCATTCACACGGCAATTCTACGAACATCTTAATGGCAGTCTAGAGCCTTCCACCGATATCTAGTATATCGTGCCGGTGCCATATATAAGGTGGTATCCGATGGGCACGGGCAGTCTGAGCGAGGCAGTCTGAGCGAGCAGTCTGAGCGAGTCAGCTTAGAGAGTTAAGTCTGAGCGAGTTCTCTCCGAGTTCAGTTCGAGTTCACTCCGACGAGCGAGTGTGATAGTGACAAGTGATTACAAGTGTTGTATTAGTGTCTTTAGTGAGAGTTACAGTGTACTCAGAGTAGAAGTGTTTCAGTGTCTAGTGTTTACTGTGTTTTACTAGTACTGTGTTGTAGTGATCAGTGTTATAGTGAATAGAATTGTAGCGAAGTGTACGGATTTATTGTACAAGTTTCCGGAATTATTCTGTGTATAGAATAAAGTGTCGTTAAAGTATAATAACCGGCTATCATTAAATTATCCCGAACCCCAGCTCGTAACAATTGGTGTCAGAAGTGAGGGATAATTATGCCGGTTCTACCAAAAGACGACACTCCGGGTCCAACCCAAACAATGCAGCATGAGCAGCAGGCTGCGGAGCCGACGGCCACTGGCGATGCTGGGAATGCACCGCCAATGAATCTTCAAGTTTCGGCTACCGACATAGCTGAGCTCATAGCGTTTCTGCAGGAGATGGATCGACGTCAGGAAGAGCAGTTTCGACGTGAGGAAGAGCAGTGGCGACGTCAGAAAGACGAGTGGCGACGTCAGGATGAGCAGAGGCGACGTCAGCAAGAGCAGTGGCGATGTCAGGATGAGCAGTGGCGACGTCAGGAAGAACGTCAGGAAGAGCAGAGACAACGTCAGGAAGAACGTGAGAAAGAACAGACTCAACAGCTTCTAGAGCTGCTGAAGTGCGATAAGGAAGAGCAAGTGCTACTTCAGGAAGAGCAAGTACAACTTCGGGAAGATCAAGTGCGACTTCAAGAAGAGCAAGAGCGATGTCAGGAAGAGCTGACACGACAGCTTCAAGAGCAACTGAGGCACGACAAGGAAGTACAAGTGCGAAGTCAGGAAAAGCAGACACAACAGCCTCTAGAGCAGGTGATGTGCGATCAGGAAGTGCAAGTGCGACATCCGGAAAAGCAAGTGCGACGTCAGGAAGAGCAAGGGCAACTTCAGGAAGAACAAGTAGGACGCCAGGTAGAACAAGTGCAACGTCAGGAAGAGCAAGTGCGACGTCAGAAAGAGCAAGTGCAACTTCAGGAAGAGCAAGTGCAACTTCAGGAAGAGCAAGTGCGATGTCAGGAGGAGCAGACTCACCTTCTTAGAGAGCTGACCGTTCATGTTGGAAAAGAAATGACGGCAGTCAAAGAAAAGGGCCTCCTGCAGTTTAATTGTCCAGATAGAGCAAGTCTAGACAGGACCAAGTTAGAGGCCAGGACTACGAGGAGGCTTGCTGGTTTTGGAGGAGCCCTAAGAATACCGAAATCTCTAATTTCTGTGACAAATTATGCGAGGGACTGGCGCATGAGAATGAACGGCTTCTGCGGTCACATGGGGCAGTTCGGTCGACAGACGTCTGAATGGATGAAGATCCGCTATGACGGAAACATCAACAAACCTGGATTCGGCAGGGGATCCCTGGTGTGGCTTCACCATCCAGTACGGAAGAAAGGAGTATCTACGAAGCTCCGAAGGTCGTCCACGTCGATCGATTGGCGCGCTACCATGGATCTAACGATGCTCGGGACGAGCATGTCTAAGGAGGGGGCAGTGTTACGATGGAAGGTTCTGGAGATCTTGCCGTGTGAAAGTCATGCGAAACAACAACATTTAGCCGGAAATATAGACAAAAGGAGGCAATTAAGAAAGGACGTAAACAAGTTGTTTTCGTCGCCCGGCCATTGTTCTGCGGATGCATTCACACGGCAATTCTACGAACATCTTAGTAATGGCAGTCTAGAGCCTTCCACCGATATCTAGTATATCGTGCCGGTACCATATATAAGGCGGTATCCGATGGGCACGGGCAGTCTGAGCGAGTTCGTTAAGTGAGTCAGTTAGTCTGAGCGAGTCAGTTTAGAGAGTTAGTTTAGTGAGTCTGAGTTAGTGAGTTTAGTTCAGTGCGAGTGATCACAAGTGTTTAATCGGTGACTATAGTGAGTGTACACAGAGTAGAAGTGTATCAGTGTCTAGTGTTTACTGTGTTCTACTGTTACTGTGTTGTAGTGTACACAGAGTAGAAGTGTATCAGTGTCTAGTGTTTACTGTGTTCTACTGTTACTGTGTTGTAGTGTATACAGAGTAGAAGTGTATCAGTGTCTAGTGTTTACTGTGTTCTACTGTTACTGTGTTGTAGTGTATACAGAGTAGAAGTGTTTCAGTACCTAGGGTTTACTGTGTTGTACTAGTACTGTGTTGTGGTGATCAGTGTTATAGTGAATAGAATTGTAGCGAAGTGTACGGATTTATCGTACAAGTTTCCGGAATTATTCTGTGTATAGAATAAAGTGCCGCTTAAGTGCATCAACCGGCTATCATTAAATTATCCCGAACCCCAGCTCGTAACAATAATATTATTATCCTCACGCCTTCCCCGAAGGGGTAGGCAGAGGTGGTGCCCACACACCCACCGCTAGAGATATATTTTAGGTGTCAGCGTGACGGATGGCGAGTCCATCGCCGTTACTCAAGCACAACTATACATAAGCCGTGGTGGCCGAGTGGTTCGAGCAGTTGCCTGCGACGCAAAGGTCGCAAGTTCGAATCCCGACTATACCAATGAGTTTTTCTGAACTCAAGTACAGTGATTAGTCACACCACGAGCTTTACGGTGACGGAAAACATCGAGAGGAAACCTGCATACGTCCGAGAAGAAATTCAAAAGCGTATGTATACTCGTGCTTGAGTAATGGCGATGGACTCGCCATCTGTCACGTTGGCACCTAATATACCTCTGGCGGATTGTGGGTGTGAGAGTATTACCTATACACCTCTGCCTACCCCTACGGGGACCCTTGTGGGAAGGCGTGAGGATATACTAACTATACACCTTTGAATTGCTTCTCAGACGTATGCAGCTTTCCTCTCGATGATTTCCTTCACCGTCAAGCTCTAATCTGTACTGTACTGGTATCTAATACAATATTTTGTGTCATTTATTCTCGTGGTGGCAGAGTAGTTCGAGGAGTCGCCAGCAACGAAAAAATTGCATATTCGAATCACACCCACTTTCATACAACACAAATATTCAAACAGACATTAGAATTTTATTTATTAGCATAAGAAGTTATTATATTTTTAACAGGTACATCATAGTGTAACCACGAAATGTCATTGAATAATGCTCTAAATATAACCACAGTACAAATTGTAAGCATTAGAGTTAATGACGACAGATCACGATATACAATAATTACTGCAGACCTTAAATAAATACCCGGAGAACTTTCTGCCATTATCAAAGTTTTTCACATTTTAAACTTGATAAAGCTAATGGTTTCTGCTAATAGTGCAACTTCTAACACGGCACGTTTTCACCCGAGTCTATTTATAAAGCTGTGCCTGTTGTTACAGCTGTAATTTGACGGTCGCAGGTTCGAATCCCGGCGATTATAACGTATCAGTTTTTTTCCGAATTTAAGTACGTTTTAGAATAACTTTAAGTGTGGCCGAGCGGTTCCCTTAGTCGTCTGCAACAAAAATAATGCAAGTTTTAAGTACCAATGAGGTTCTCAATAGACTTACTCAGCCCTCGTTTGCTTCTTCCACATTCATATTTACATAAAATATAATAATAATATGAGAGAGAACTGGCGCTCTATAATCTCTGCCTACCCCGTTAGGGACTCGGCCTGATGATATGATGATAATAATAATATAAATAATGCTAGCTGTCCCGCCCAGCTTCGCTTGGGTGAAAAAGTTAAATTGCCCGTAACACGATCGCAGCGCCACCTATCGGGTCCAAATTTGAGATTTAAGCTATCCTATCTTTTAAGTTGGATCAAACTGCACATGGTGTGCAAATTTGATTAAAATCGGTTAAGTAGTTTTAGGAGTCCATCGCGGACAAACAACGTGGCGCGTAATTTATATATATTAATATATTCTCAAGCTCTCCCACAAAGGTCTTCCAAGGGATACCAACTTTCCGCCAAAGATATATTTTAGGTGCCAACGTGACAGATAACGAGTCCATCGCCGTTACTCAAGCACGACTATCCTACATACGCCTTTGAATTTTGAACGTATGCAGGTTTCCTCGCGATGTTTTCCTTCACCGTAAAGCTCGAGGGGTGACTAATCACTGTATTTGAATTAATAAAAACTCATTGGTACAGTCGAGATTCGAATATGCGATCTTTGTGTCGAAGGCAACTAGTCGAACCACTCGGCCACCACGGCTTTTCATGTACATACTCGATGTACATCTGTTTATACGAATAGGGTAGGTTAATTTGTTTATATAATGATGTCATTCCGTCGCGTGTCTAAATTGAGGGGTGGCAAAAATTACGTCTGACGCAAGTCAGGGTCGTGGTATGTCACGATGTAGCAATAAACACGAAGATATATTATCACAGTGGAAATATTTTCAAAACAAGAAATAAAGAGACCAAATATGAGCTTACATAATTATGTACGTGATGTCCGAAAGCAGTGGTGTCCGAATCCCGACTGTACTAATTAATATCCTCACGTCATCCCACAAGGGCCCCCGAAGGGGTAGGCAGAGCTGTATAAGTAATACCCACACACCCACTTTCCGCCAGAGATATATTAGGTGCTTACGTGACAGATGGCGAGTCCATCGCCGTTATTCCAGCACGACTATACATACGCCTTTAAATTTCTTCTCAGACTTATGTAGGTTTCCTCTCGAAGTTTTCCTTCACCGTAAAGCTCGTGGTGTGACTAATCACTGTACTTAAGTTCTGAAAAACTCATTGGTACAGTCGGGTTCCGAACTTGCGACTTTTGCGTCGCAGGCAACTGCTCGAACCACTCGGCCACCACGGCATATTTATACCAGTTTATTTAATAATAATAAACGTTTCTTTTGTACCAAGCAATGTCTTATAGCACCTCAAAAGGTTTAGAACAAAGCATTAAATACTAGTCACATTGACAACTTCAAAATCTAGCATCCCAGCAATTCCTTTGTTCGCAAACAATAGGACAGATTTTCAAAGGATTATAAAGGGATATAAAAAAGAACATAATTGTTTTGTACAAAACAAATTACCGCTTTTGCGAGAGTTGAGGTGTTGCGAAATATTGGGGCCGCAGGATCTTGATGGACGGAGTCGTAAAAAAGTTAGGTAGGGACTACATGCCGCGTACAGTTATTTTTTGGGTTACCGATGGTAGTTTGAAAATAGAATGTGCATGAAGCCCCTAAGGGACTTTACAAAGGTTGTGTCATTGATTTCAAGCTAATTCTGTTGATTGAAATATTATTTGCAAATGGAACGTGCAAATCGGTGCTATATCGGTAAATGGGCAAATTCTAGAGCAAGTGAATGAATTTGTATATCTTGGAAGCATGTTCACACGAGATGGAAAGTATGAAAAAGTTATTGAAAGAAGGATAACTGCCGGAAATAAGGTGAATGGAGCCATGTCGGCGTTGATGGGCAGTAAAAGTCTGAGTAAGAATGCTCGAGTTGCTGTCCACAACGCGATATTGGTACCTACCTTATTGTATGGCAGCGAATCCTGGGTATGTCAGAGGAAGTATGAAAATAGCTTGAATGCAGTCGAGGTGCGATCTCTTCGAAAAATGTGCGGCGTAACGATATTAGATCGAATCCGCAATGAAGAGATTCGCAAATCAACTGGCGTGAATGAGGGCGTGATTGTAAAGATGAAGAAAGGCATGTTACGTTGGTTTGGACACATAGAAGGATGAGTGAAGAAAGATTGACGAAACAGATATACAAAGCAAAAGTGTGTGCAAGAAGAGGCAGAGGAAGGCCACGTTCCAACTACCTGGATCAAATAGATCGGACTCTGAAGGACGGAAACGTTAAGAGTACTCGAAACCGACGAGCATGTATGAAGAGACTGATGAATGTGGACGAAGCGAAAGAGGCATGTAAGTCTAGAGAGAACTGGCGCTCTATACTCTCTGCCTACCCCGTTAGGGACTTGGCGTGATGATATGTATGTATGTATGTATGTATGTATGAACGTGCAAATTAATTTGCTCTATGCATTTACAAAATCTGTTTCATTGTTTTCAAACATATTATAATAAAAAAAAAAGGAATTCGAGAAAAAGTTTGGAGGTCGATGTCATGGTCCCAGCACAGAAGCACCATGTCATTGCCCTACAATGGATGTTCAGATCATGAACTGACTAATCGTGGTATTTGGGGAAATTAATAGGCGTTACCCAGAAATATACACAACCAGTCTAGTCCAGCTCTCTTGCTCGAGATCCAGCAGCGCTCTAAGCAGAGGTCCTTACGCAACAGGGGGTACCCTTAGCAGTGTTTGCTTGAGCACCTTCAAAGATTGGCTGGAGGCCTTGGTTTCACCATTGTTCGGTTCAGTAGCAAAAGTTCCCGGAACTCACGCTTCGAGAGACGACAATACAGAGAAGAAAAAGCGAACATATTTACATGTTTTGCTGATTACGTACGAGCATGCGAACATATTGTTCGTGTTTATATTATAAATAAATATATATCCTCACGCCTTCCCACAAGGGTCCCCGAAGGGGTAGGCAGAGGTGTATGGGTAATACCCACACACCCACTTCTGCCAGAGGTATATTAGGTGCTAACGTGACAGATGGCTAGTCCATCGCCGTTACTCAAGCACGACTATACAAACGCCATTGAATTTTATTCTCAGACGTATGCAGGTTTCCTCTCGATGTTTTCCTTCACCGTAAAGCTAGTGGTGTGACTAATCACTGTAGGTACTTAAGTTCAGAAAAATTCATTGGTACAGTCGGGATTCGAACTTACGACCTTTGCGTCGCAGGCAACTGCTCGAACCACTCGGCCACCACGGCTATATTTAACCTGTCATTTAGTTAATGCTTAAAATAACGCTTTTGCCCATAGATTTAGTTCACCGGCATGTAAGCCAAGCTTAACGTACGAAACAGTTCATCTGGAATTTGATTACTTTGCGTTTTTATGCGCTTCCACGAACCGAAACCCGGAGCTCACTGGAAGAACGATCTGATAAAATACTCCTTGAAAATGCTTAAGCCTTTCGATAATTACTACAATTTCCCTGAGCAATTGGGAAACCATACAAAAGCTACAGATTACAGACACAAGAGTTACAAAGTAAGTCGGTTAAGGTATGAGATATTAGACACATTTTCAATGATAAGAACTAATTTGTGTTGATAAATAATAATAATAATATCCTCACGCCTTCCCACAAGGGTCCCCGAAGGGGTAGGCAGAGGTGTATGGGTAATACCCACACACCCCCCACTTTCCGCCAGAGGTATATTAGGTGCCAACATGACAGATGGCGAGTCCATCGCCGTTACTCAAGCACGACTATACATACGCCTTTTAATTTCTTCTCAGACGATGCGGGTTTCCTCTCGATGTTTTCCTTCACCGTAAAGCTCGTGGTGTGACTTATCACTGTACGCCTTACCACAAGGTTCCTGAAGGAGTAGGCAGAAGTGTAACGCAACACAATTTTTCGCCTCAGATATATTCCACCATCCTCAGATAGATTCAGATATATGAAGCTGCCGACGTGACAGATGACGAGTCTAGTGGCGTTGGGGCGTCCATAAATTACGTGAGGTGTATTTTTTAATTTTCTGCCCCTCCCTCCCCCCTGGTGAGATATCGTGAGATTTTATTCAACCCCTCTCCCCCATCCCCCAATCTCACGTGAGATTTTTAAAAATGTGGGCTTTTCACGTAAACGCGTTGGATTTTTATTATAAAAAGAAAAAAAAATTGCTTCGTGCTTTTATTTACTAGTTAAGACTAGTAATCAATATTGCTGAGAGTTTAATTATAAGATTAAATCTTACGCATGTTCAATCTGGATAAAATAGAAAATAGTATATATTTTTTTGTTTAATCAGAAAAAGAATTGCGTGATATTTGCCGAGACCCCCCCTCTCTCCAACGTAAGATTAGGTGAGATTTGACTCGACCCCCTCCCCCCCTTAAACATCTCACGTGATTTATGGACGCCCCCTTATCAAGTAACTACAACTTTCTGTCACTACGATGTAGTTGACATACTTATATCGAAATATGTATGTTCACTTCCAATGGTCAGCATTTTTTGATAGCATGGTTTGTTGTTTAAAAAAAAAAGGTATTATTTATTTAAATAATATTTTGGTTATTTATATAAATTATAGAATAGGCAAATTAACAGTGTAGCCTTGGCGAAATCTGTGATTAAAGAAGTATAGTCTTTGACAGTAGAACATCAATAATGTTCAAACATATATATATTTTAGGTGCCAACGTGACAGATGGCGAGTCCATCGCCGTTACCCAAGCACGTCTATACATACGCCTTTAATTTCTTCTCACACGTATACAGTTTTCCTCTCGATGTTTTCCTTCACCGTAAGGCTCGTGGTTTAATTAATCACTGTACTTATTCATAAAAACTCATTGGTACAGTCGGGATTCGAACTTGCGATCTTTGTGTCGCAGGCAATGACTCGAACCATTCAGCTACCAGGGCTCCTACCAAGAGATCGTATTATTATTCTAAAATTTGATTAACGTGCTTGCTTTTACCGTTATTCCATGGGTACCAATAGTGCACAGACCAAATGAGCTAAAAGTTGGGATTCGTGAAAGGTTTAGATAAGAACTACCAATATGGACGCCGTAATGAGGAGTCGACGTTCCTTATATGGAGTATATTGTGCGGGTGTAGGGTGCTGTGGAATCGACATCCTACTAAAAATATCGGCGGTCCTCTGGAACAGTGCTCAGAGTTCTTGACTGCGAGCTTGAGGACGATGCTTCGATTCGTGCTGAGCTCAGTTGTGTGAAGAACAAGAGTATTCACATTTTTTTCATGGATGTCATATGCTGAGGTCAGTTGTGTGAAGAACAAGAGTATTCGCATTTTTTTCATGGATGTCATATGCTGAGGTCAGTTGTGTGAAGAACAAGAGTAATCGCATTTTTTTCATGGATGTCATATGTAGATATGCTGAGGTCAGTTGTGTGAAGAACATGAGTATTCGCATTTTTTTCATGGATGTCGTATGTAGATATGCTGAGGTCAGTTGTGTGAAGAACAAGAGTATTCGCATTTTTTTCATGGATGTCATATGTAGATATGCTGAGGTCAGTTGTGTGAAGAACAAGAGTATTCGCATTTTTTTCATTAATGTCATATGTAGATATGCTGAGGTCAGTTGTGTGTAGAACAAGAGTATTCGCATTTTTTTCATGGATGTCATATGTAGATATGCTGAGGTCAGTTGTGTGAAGAACAAGAGTATTCGCATTTTTTGCGGATGTCGTAATAGCCGAATATGCTGAGGTCGATTGTGTGAGAAGAACAAGAGTATTCGCATTTTTTTCATGGATGTCATATGTAGATATGCTGAGGTCAGTTGTGTGAAGAACAAGAGTATTCGCATTTTTTTCATGGATGTCATATGTAGATATGCTGAGGTCAGTTGTGTGAAGAACAAGAGTATTCGCATTTTTTTCATGGATGTCGTATGTAGATATGCTGAGGTCAGTTGTGTGAAGAACAAGAGTATTCGCATTTTTTTCATTGATGTCATATGTAGATATGCTGAGGTCAGTTGTGTG
>JACCPG010008708.1:0-15374 GCA_016069955.1 Drepana arcuata
AAAAAAAAAAGCCGTGGTGGCCGAGTGGGTCGAGCCGTTGCTTGCGACACAAAGATCGCAAGGTCGAATCCCGACTGTACCAATGAGTTTTTCTGAACTTAAGTACAGTGATTAGTCACACCAAGAGCTTTACGGTGAAGAAAAACATCGTGAGGAAACCTGCATACGTCTGAGAAGAAATTCAAAGGCATATGTATAGTCGTGCTTGAGTACCGGCGATGGACTCGCCATCTGTCACGTTGGCACCTAATATACCTCTGGCGGAAAGTGAGTGTGTGGGTACTACCTATACACCTCTGCCTACCCCTTCGGGGACCCTTGTGGAAGGCGTTTTTATATTATCAGCCAACTAAACTTTTACGTTACGACTTTATCTTCTAATGCGACTACATATATCTACGACATCGTGACAATGTTTAAACTTCTCTAAAAATATTAATGGTACATGCCAATAAACATAATTTTAGTGACTGTTTTGGAAGTCTTTTTTATTGTATGTGTGCATGCAGTGATTGAGAGTAAACCTTTCATTTATTTCAACATCGTCTTGACTATGATAGCCAGCAGGATAGATTGCCATTACATCAGAAAAGTCGCAAAGGGTGTCTGGTGAAGCGGTAGTCTATTCTGTAATTAATTGTTTTATTGTGTGTATTTGCACTAACCTAGTAGATAAGCCTATGTTTACTAACAAGAAATACATACATACATACATATAATCACGCCTCTTTCCCGTAGGGGTAGGCAGAGACCACTTCTTTCCACTTGCTACGATCCTTACATACTTCTTTCGCTTCATCCACTTTCATTATTCTCTTCATACATGCTCTTCGGTTTAGGGTACTCTTGACTTGACCTTTTTTCAAGACGTCCCTAATTTGGTCTAGAAACGTCCGCCTAGGTCTACCCCTTCCAACACTTTCATTCACACTCGCCTTATACACTTTTTTCGTCAATCGTTCTTCATTCATTCTCTCGACATGGCCAAACCATCTCAGCATACCTTTCTCAATTTTTGTTACTACATCTTCTTTCAGACCACAACGTTTCCTTATCTCACTGTTTCTTATCCTGTCAATCAGTTTAACTCCTATCATACTTCTTAACGCTCTCATCTCAACTGCATTTATTCGGCTTTCATGCTTATTCTGCTATACCCAACTTTCACTTCCGTACATGAGTGTCGGAACCAACACTCCCCCATGCACAGCCAAACGAGCTTTAAAAGACACATTCCGACTGCCCATGAAGGAGTGCAAAGCTCCATTCACCATGTTTCCTGCATTCACTCTTCTTTCAATATCACTCTCACACTTTCCATCTCTTGTAAACTTTGAACCCAGATACACAAACTCATTTACCTGTTCAATTTGTTCATCTCCAATCACGATATTACACTCTGACACTTTCAGATAAATAAATAAATAATTATTATTACTATTGTTGTTTTTATTTTATTTTTCACGGTTTTCTACCGGTATTCTGATGGCACGCGCCTAGGCCAAGTGTTCATCAGGTGTTGCGTCCTGTTAAGTTGCTTGTGATCTGATGTGTGTGCTGTGTACTCTGGTCCTGTTCAGTCTGTAAAAATGTTCGTACTAGGCGACAAGTGTTCAGAATGGCTGCTTTTTGTAGAAGGTGGTAGGTGTTTTGGTGGAGGTTCAGCGTGGTGAGAGACTGGTGTAGTTGTTTGGGCACGACTCCTGTTGTAGATATGACTATGGGTACTATTATTATTTATCTATCTATCTACCTACCTAGCCGGACTGGTGCAATAAGAGACCTAGTACTTACTGTACTTAGTCCCTTATGGCCAGTAATGTAACTAGCTACAGTACCCTCCACACTGGGACACAGTGTAGTGTACGTATACTATTGCTTGGCGGCTGGATATTTGACACAGCGGAGGTACCCACCAAGCTGGACAAGTTGCAATAGGAGGCCTACCTAGTCCCTTAAGGCTAGTAATGTAATAAAATCGAACGATAACCCATACATGAGTGAAGAAAGATTGACAAAACAGATATACAAAGCAAAAGTGTGTGCAAGAAGAGGCAGAGGAAGGCCACGTTCCAACTACCTGGATCAAATCGATCGGACGCTCAAGGACGGGAACTCTAAGAGTACTCGAAACCGACGAGCATGTATGAAGAGACTGATGAATGTGGACGAAGCGAAAGAAGTATGTAAGTCTAGAGAGAGCTGGCGCTCTATACTCTCTGCCTACCCCGTTAGGGACTTGGCGTGATGATATGTACGTATGTATTAATATAGTTGACTCCATAAATTAGCCAATAAAATCGCCTGACTCTCACACATTAGCAGTATTTTTATAAATATGCATGTATATGGTCAATACTGTAATTATAGGTTCGTGTTACAAGTCAATATATACTAGTATAGTAAAAAGTGCACTTGGCATTTCATTGAATCAGGCCTTTCTATTAAACAACCTTTTTAGTTAACGACCGTCTGTAAAACAACCCTTATGGCTTAAGCCTTGCAAGGCTACCAGTAGTATATATATAAATATATATATTTTAAATATATATATATATATATATATATATATATATATATATATATATTTAAAAAGCCGACATTGTAGATTAGTAAATTCCGTAAATTATCGCCTGACATTAAAAGCCGTGGCCGAGAGGCTCTAGTAGTTGCCTGCGACACAAAGATCGCAAGTTCGAATACCGACTGTACCAATGAGTTTCTCCGAACTTAAGCACCTACAGTGATTAGTCACACCACGAGCTTTACGGTGAAAGAAAACATCGAGAGAAAATCTGCAAACGTCTGAGAAGCAATCCAAAGGCGTATGTATAGTCGTGCTTGAGTAACGGCGATGGACGTCATCTGTCACGTTGGAATCTAAAATATATAAAATATATCTCTGGCGGAAAGTTGGTGTGTGGGTTCTACCTGTACACCTCTGCCTACCCCTTTTGGACCCTTATGGGAAGGCGTGAGGTTAAATGAAATTACCCAAAAAATTCATATTCATATTATGATCACAGGTCCGTTCCCATGGGTCGTACAATATTAAACACTAAATATAAATGTAAGGATGAACAAAGGCATGTTACGTCAATCTTCTATGGACATATAGAAAGGATGAGTGAAGAAAGATTGACGAAACAAACACACACTTACACTATGAGAAAGAATTGTGTTGCACGCCTTCGGCACTATCCGTATTTCTCGAACAGATTGAGATCAATACTTGTATAAAACATTAACCGGTACATTCGTTTACGTTTCTTCTTAGTTTGATACACGCGCATTATTACTTCTATAGATAACAATTGTCTATGGACTCTCTGTCTGTATATATATATCTTTTATTAACACCAGTTGGACGAATCTAAGTAAGAAATACCTGGGCATTGGTTCAACGATCTTCACTCATTAATTTTTGATCACAACTAGCCGATTTGTACAACGTCACAACCAACGTGCGCGTTTCAAAAGAACATCCACCATAAATCTATTAGAATAGAGTTGAAATTCAACCTAAACTGATAGTAAAACTTCTTCATATTATATAAAACAGGTATAGAACAGGTTTTTTTACATTCAGACGGTTCAAATGATAAAATTCCTTTGGAACGGAGCTCTTTTAGGTGAGGAAATTCTTGAGAACCATAAGTTAGGTTAGTTTATAGGGCCGTCTATGGCTCGGATGTTTTTTTGGGACCAAAATTTAGTCGAAGGGTTTGGAAGGCACGTCTGCTGCATATCTGGGAAGGCTTGGGCTCCTAAATAAAGCAATGTCAATATATTTAGAATTATTTAGAAATATTGTTAACCACTAAATTGTTCTTCTTCTTTACTGCTCTTTCGATCACATCCTCTACAGGAATTATGATATCTGTGGACACTGTTTGTCTATGTATCAACCTTATTTTAATTTGTTTTTCTTTTTTTATGTGAGACTGTGTTCCTAAATAAAGTAAATAAATAAAAAATAAGCTTACTTTGGTCAATCCATTCAGAATATAGACAAAATTGTCAATCGGAGATTTTACGTACATATATCGTGCTTGAGAAACGACGACGGACGGGCCAACTGTCACGTTGGCACCTAAAATATATCTTAGGCGTGAAGAACCTTTGTCTACAAGATCCTTTTATATATATTTTATCTATCTATATAAAAAAAAATGAATATAAATAATATATGTATCTTCGTTCCCTACGCACTTCGAAACTACATACATAGATATCATCACGCTGAGTCCCTAACGGGGTAGGCAGAAAGTATAGACCGCCAGTTCTCTCTAAATTACATACCTCTTTCGCTTCGTCCACATTCATCAGTCTCTTCACACGCCGGTTTCGAGTACTTTTGACGTTCCCGTCCTTGAGCGTTCAATCGATTTGATCTAGTATACACTTTGGCTTTATATATTGTTTCAAATATATATATATATATATATATATTGTTTTTGTTTATATATAGATCAAATCGTGATGAAACTTTGATAGGTTTCTGGGGACGTCCGTGAGGGTTGCTAGTCTGAAAGTCTCAAAATTTACACGGCATTTAACAAGCATACGGCCCATCTGATGGGAAACGGTTACCGTAGCCTATTTACGCTCACGATACCGAAGTATCACTTGCGTGTTGCCACTCTGTGTTCGGAGAGTTATAGTGTGTTGGCAGCATAATTGGTTTAATCCCTCTGCTTCCAACACATTGTAACAATCCTCCCCCCTCCCCAAGGATCTCATTACTCGAAATCTTATTCACCGCGTAGGAACACAACACAATAAATTGTGTTATTTGGCTACGGACTTCTAAGGTTGAGGTCCTGCCCCAGTCGGGCAGCTCCAAATTCGAACGGGAAACCCGTTATGCCCTTATTATATAGTTAGTAATGTAATAAAATGACGGATCTACATAGAAAGATACCAAAGTAACTACGTCGTTACAATGCACGAAAGATTTGTATGAGTGTCGCGGGCACAGGAACGCCGTGAAAGAATGTAACGTCAGTTTGAAAGATATGCATTTGCATTGAATTGGTACCAAATTAATATATACTTCACGAAACAATTAGGTTTGGTAATATCGGGATTCTTAGGCCGTTAGTCATCGGAGCCAAAAGATATTTCGAGGTGAATGTATTGTAATTTGTAATGCATCATAATCATCATTACTGAAAATAGGTTTGACGCGTCAGTGGTGATCGCTTACCATCAAGCGCGTAACATGCTAGTTTTCCACCGCATTGATAAAAATCATTTTTTTTTAATTAAAAAAACATTTCGCAAAATTCATTAGGTCAAGCTCAAACGTAGCCGGATAGGATAGGGCTAAGTATACTCTAGATTTACAACCTCTTTCTCTTCTTCTTTCATCAATCTCTTATTCTCTCGCGATTTTAACCACGTTAAATTCATATACCTTATTACTAGCTGTGCCGCGCGTAAAAATCGTTTTCATTTGTGTATTTTATCTACATTTATTTTCAGAACAGTAATTCGATTTGAACTTTCCATATTTATGTCGCCATAGTCAAGTGGTTCGAGTAGTTGCCTGCGACACAAAGGTCGCAAGTTCGAATCCCGATTGTAAGAATGAGTTTTTCTGAACTTAAGTACATTGATTAATCACACCACGAGCTTTACGGGAAAACAGCGAGAGAAATCCTGCCTACTTTAGAGAAGAAATTCAAAGGCGTATGTACACGTGCTTGATTTTTACGTTAGCACCAAGATATAACTCTGGCGGAAAGGGGATGTGTGTACACCTCTATGAGGATATATATTATTATATTTACTTTGCGACTACTACTCGAACCACTCAGCCATCACGGCTTAAGATATTATCCTCACGCCTTCCCACAAGGGTCAGGCAGAGGTGTATAGGTAATACCCACACACCCACTTTCCGCCAGAGGTATATTAGGTGCCAACGTGACAGATGGCGAGTCCATCGCCGTTACTCCAGCACGACTATACATATTTTATATAAGATATTTATATTATAACACAGTGATAACGCGATGAACATCGACTGACTAGTTTATTGTAGTACGGTAACTTATTTACAATTACATTACACACTTGCTTTCCATTGCTTGTTCACTGCCCCTTTAGATATCGTATCGGCGCACGCGCAGCATCTTTATCAGTTTGTTGTTATAGAACATTGGAATACGAGGCACTTTCAAGCTTATCCCATTCTCAGTGGACGATAATATAGCCTGGGAGACAAGGAGTTTTAGCTGTTAACTTTTATGGATATTCGATAAAATTAAAGAGATATTCAATAAAATTAAAGAGATATTCGTTATAACCTGAGAGACATCAAAATCCCGCTTCATCACCATGTTTTTAGTGTGAATTTTTTTTTTGATGTTATAATACAGTTCCAAATAGTCCTTAATGGTAAACGGTTACCTTAACCTACGGCGTACTCACCACGGCGCTAACGGTCCACCTGACTAAGTAATTACTGGCACTAATGTCTTGTCAGCAGTGGGATTAGTCCCATTATGCATCCAACACAGTATAACTCTTCGAACACAGAGTGGCAACGCGCAAGTGATACTTCGGTATCGTGAGCGTAAATAGGCTACGGTAACCGTTTCCCATCAGGTGGGCCGTAAGCTTGTTTGCCACTCCTGTTGTATAAAAAAATCTTATGGATCCTTGCAACATCAGGGGTAACCTTATCACAAAATTTTTCATTTCTATACTACGAGAAGAGGAAAAATAATGCAGAGAAAGAAGAGATTGATGTGTGAGCAAGACAGTGTAATGAAGAGACGATATGAAAAGACTTCGTTTAAGGCAACGTGAGCAAAGTGCGTTTTGTCTAGACTACACGACAGCCATTCGGGTACTGAGAACAAACGGATACCATTTCTTTAGGTGTCTTCTTGCAGCATAGGGGCACAGCCTCGCAGGCTGGATCATGGGCGCATAGGCCTTGCATCTTAAATCTGTCATCCAACACGTGATCCAAGCATTTAGGGATTTTAGGGCATCGAGGTTCATGCTTGCACGCTTTTACTTTCGGCTTCACTTGCGTACCGACGTTTCCAGTAGCTGTCATCACAGTGTAGTTCTTCCCACTCAGAGGATGTTCACCGCTCCTCGGCGACCTGTCTTTGACCGGCGACATGTCTTTAGATTTCGGCGGGCTTTGTCGGTTTTTGTCAAAGGAGCATTTGGGCCTATCGCATATTGGCACGTGGATGCAAGAGTTCTGTAACTTGGGGTCGTACTTATCTCGGTAACAGCTCCTGACCATTTCACAGGGCGGGTCGTGATTACACAGGCTCTGTGTTATTTTTTCGTCTTTGTAGAAAGACGTTTGACACTGCTGGACCTCAATATACGGCGTGTTGTACTGGCAGGACTGCTCGCAACTTTTCCGCTTTGAGTGTTTATTCCTCCTGTAAATGTGGTAGAAACTGGATCTCTTCCCCTGGACCACAGGCCATAGGCTCACAGGAGCCTGTTCCTTGGGAGGAGGTAGGTTTAGACATCCATTGATCAGCACGCATGGAGGGTTGTGGATGCACAGAATCTCACCATTATACTTGCTGGCCAGAGCACTTGTGACTGCATTATGCGACTCCTGACACGGTTTCTTCGAGTCTGAAGGCTGTGAAGACATCGACGCCGGAGATCTATTCGAAAGACCTACGGAAGGTTGTTTACCTTTCTCTGGATAACATTGACAATCAACTTTTTCTGGCGCAGCACTTTTTTTGTTCGCATACTGAAAGGGTGCAGCGCCAGGCTTCGGAGGGAGAGGAGGAGGGTGGCTTGCCGGGCCTTGTGGACTACTTTGATTTAGGGCACAGCACTTTCCAATAAATTCTTGAGCGGGCGAGTTTGAGCAGCAACAGCTGTTATCGTTAGAGGGTGGTGGCTGACGGTTACAGCACCCGGGAAGGTCAGGTTTCACTCTTGAGGCTTGAAGAACTGTACAGTTATCCGGTGAGCACGCTGGGTCTATAGTTGGACCGCTACACGTGCACCCGTACTGCTGCAGCTCGATTGGTTGAAGTGGATACTTTCTGTTCAACTTCTCGCAAATGTAATCCCAGAATCCAGAAGCAGTCGAAGGTAATCTGCTGCAGGAATCGGTTGGAGTAGTACCCATGCTGCGAGTATTCTGCTGGAATACCTGATACGAGTACTGAGTTGGCTGTGACTGGCTCTGCTGCTCCTGGGTTTTGGTCAACTGTTGCTTCTCATTCTGGTGTTTAACGTACTCTTTCCTCAGCTCTGTGTGTAACCGCTCTTTGAATTTCCTCCGGGCGAGTTTTTCCTTAGCCTCGCGACCAGAAGAAGATGTCAAACTCAAACTGGTATTTGAATACTGGTCTTTGCAGTGGCGTTCAAAGTTCTGCGTTGGCTGTATGAGCTTTGTTTCCGCAAAGGGCGCTGAGATGCCGTGTATGTTACCTTCAACTGTGTAAACTGGTTGTATAGCATAGCATTGTCCCCTGTTACGCTTCCTCTCCCTTCGACTTCTACGGTCTACTTGGCAGCTGCTATCTGCTGATCTATTCTCGGGCTGGTTCTCGTTAATTGCCATCATGTGTTTCGCCGTATTGCTGGATCTCCCGAACATGCTCGAGAGGCAAGGAATAAGTTTATGCCGGAACAACGACCTCTTCGACCTAATAGATTCAATTTCATCACCTCTGTTCAAGTTATGAGCTGCTGCCTTATATGTTTCTTTCAATTCTTTCTTACTAAACGTTTTACTTGTATGGACTGTTTCGGTTTCCCAGACGAATTGTTTGGTGTCGTCATTCCGCTTATAACCTGTGTACAGGTTTGCCAAGATCTGCTGATTGATAAAGCCGTTGGGCTGTTTAATCTTTTTCTTTTTTTTCTTTATAAGGCAATGGTTACCACTCTTAGAAGCGACGACCGGTAGGGGACAGTCTTCGAAATCCGAGCTATCTGAGTGTTGTTCGACATAACTTGGATCGTACGTCAGCAAGAAATCTCCGGGGAGGTTATGCATTCTCGTGCTACACTGTTACCTGTTCAACCTTGTAATTACATACATACATCACGTATTTTTTGTTGTTTTCATGTTTTCAAGTGTTACGTCACATTTTTAATTTTTCCAAGATGTTTTACCTTTTGTCCGCCTTTATGACATACGTTAGTGTGACAAATAATTATTCTTCTTCCAAATATTCTAAATATAGCCAGTGACCTTTTCGGCTGTTTGAATATTAAAAAAGGTTTATTTTAAAAAATTTGAAGAATATGTTAAGAAATGTTGTTAATTTGCATTTTATTCCAATGAACTGAATATGATTCCGAGGAAATTTTAATCCATATAAGAGTTACCGAGCTATTGTTTTGAACAAAAAAAAACGTTTTAAAGGGTAACGCACTAAAACAAAGCTTAGGCCCCGTGACGTATTATTATTTGGGGGAGCGCTAGTGCCCCGCCAAGTGCAAGTACAATGGCACCCTATTATTTTAAGCCAAGAATCGTGTGCTATCTGTACTAGCGAATATATGAATTACCCACTATCCCTCAGACAAATCTTACGGACTCGGGCGATATATTTAGTTTCGACAAATGAAAATATTCTCTTAAAAACAAGGTATGTATTACGGATTCTTGCACGCTGTTCCATTAGAACTATAGGAGCCGGTTCTAACTGGACCAGGTGGAAGATAACAAGTTTTCTATATCTGTGGCAAGTAAAGGTCGCGTTGATTTAGATAAATCTACATATAAATCCGAAAATTCGGTAAGAAATTTGTTAGTAAATCACACCAGAACGTCTGAACGGAATACGATGAAATTTGCGTGTATGTAGAGAATATGTCTCGTTCCACAAAAAAAATTACATATAAAGTCAAATTTTAAGCGGATGAAACCGCGGAACATAGCTTGTATACTGATCAATCGGAAATTATACGGAATGTAGGTGTATGCCAGTGAATTATAGGGTTCATTTTAAGATAAACTTGGAAGGTTAGGAGAAATGACAAAGGAATTTATTTACGTATAGGCCAAGAGATCGATGGTATAGGCCGAACGTCAGGATTAGGAACTAGCAAGCATGTATGAAGGGCCTGATGAATGTAGATAATCCAACAGAAGTCTAAAGAGATTAGTCGTTCTACTCTCTAACGCCCGAAGTTAATAATCAATCCTGATCCCTTTTTGCTATCTATGATTGATATTGCAATACATTTTTTGCATTTAGCGTGCAAATAAAACCTCGGATTGAATTTGCTATTGCGCACGCGCATTGGAGATCGATCGGTCGAAATGCAGCAATCCAAGATTGATTTTAACCTTGGATAAGAGATACGTTGTTAATTTCGGCCGTTAGGTACTCGGTGTGATGATAACTATGTATGTATATATGTAATACTAGCTGTCCCGCCCAGCTTCGCCCGGGTGAAAAAGTTAAACTTCCTGAAACACGATCGCAGCGCCACCTATCGGGTCCAATTGTGGTGTAAGCTATCCTATCTTTTAAGTTGGATCAAACTGCACATGGTGTGCAAATTTGATTGATGATTGAAATCGGTTAAGTAGTTTAGGAGCCCATCGCGGACAAACAACGTGACACGTAATTTATATATATTAAGATTTTAAACTTAACTGCTTATAAAAGTAACTATAATTTTATTAGATTTAAACGTTTTTGTTATATATACTGTTTAATAATGTGTTATAGCAATGGGATAGAGGAGTTTCGTATACAAGCAAAGTCTTGCTAAAAGGTTTATCCAAATCCTGTTATCTAAACCTGTAAAGCTATTGAATAAACAATTAAATTTATTTTAATTTGATATATTTTATTTCAGTTACAATTTGATTCTCTAATAATTCATGTCGATTTTAAGATAGAGTATTAGCAAGTAGATATGTGAGTCATCTTGAATGTGTAATAGATCTTGGCGTTCACGTCTTCGATGGGGTGTTCAACATTAAACGCTTAATTAAAGTACAGAGGTGATACGTCATGTTTGAAACGTTGCGCTTTGAGCGAAGGGTTGTATAGTGCGTTTGTATACATTGATACTTGGTATATTTATTTAAATACATGTTTAATATTGTCTTACGCTGTCCTAGAGGGGTAGGAAGAAGTATGTACCAACTTTTTCCCGGAGATATATCATGTAACAACGCGACAGACGGTGAGTCCATCGCCGTTACTCAAGCACGATACATACGAATTTAAATTACTTCTCAAACGTATGCAGGTTCCTCTCGATGTTTTTCTTCACTGTTGTTAAGTTCAGAAAATCTCATTGGTATTGGTATAGTCGGGATTGGGACTTGCAATCTTTGTGTTGCAACCCACTAGAAGCACTCGGCCATAATGGCTCTTATAAAGCAAGTATCAAGGCAATTTGTCCTCGTATAAAAATTATAGCTTACGTCGCGCTATAAAATAATAGGAATAGAATAAAAAATACAGCCAAGGTGAATGTTGGAGCATGGTTATAGAAATAATGAATCGAAAGGGTTCGCATATTAATGTAATAGGGGTGAGACCCTAATCATAGACTCTGTCTTTTTTTTCTAAAATTAAAAAAGGAATGGCTATTAAGTTTCGGCCAGTGTGAGTGGAAACAATTACGTGCTGTGTAGGGCGATTTTAGTTTATTTTCATAAGAAGCACCCATGATACGATTTGGTAACATTTATTTGTTTTTTTTTATATAGATAAGTGACAAAAGGCATTAGCATAATATCACGAACATTTTATTAAACTCATGTTGAATGGTTACACAGTTACCTATACACCTCTGCCTACCCCTTCGGGGACCCTTGTGGGAAGGCGTGAGGATATATTATTATTATTATTATATGTTGAATGGTGTAACCTCTTACTGTATTTCTGCGCTAGTGTTCTGGAGACCTTTCATTACGATCTTTTCTAAGCCAGTAGAACTAACTACCCAAGTTTGCCCAAATGTTATAAACATATAGTGCCATCGACGAAGTCGCGCCCCACCAATTTCTAGTCTGCATACGTTTATGAATTAAATTAGTGAGAATGTTTACTTGTTTAATGTTTAATGTTTAAAAAAAGCCGTGGTGGCCGAGTGGTTTGAGCAGTTGCCTGCGACGCAAAGGTCGCAAGTTCGAATCCCGACTGTACCAATGAGTTTTTTCTGAACTTAAGTACAGTGATTAGTTACACCACGAGCTTTACGGTGAAGGAAACATCGAGAGGAAACCTGCATACGTCTGAGATGAAATTCAAAGGCGTATGTATAGTCGTGCTTGAGTAACGGCGATGGACTCGCCATCTGTCACGTTGGCACCTAATATACCTCTGGCGGAAAGTGGGTGTGTGGGTATTACCTGTATTACCTATACACCTCTGCCTACCCCTTCGGGGACCCTTTTGGGAAGGCGTGAGGATATATTATATATTATTATTATTATATTATTATGTTTACTTAAATATACTATATAAAAGAGCCGTGGTGGCCGAGTGGTTCGAGCAGTTGCATGCGACTCAAAGGTCGCAAGTTCGAATCCCGACTGTACCAATGAGTTTTTCTGAACTTAAGTACAATGATTAGTCACACCACGAGCTTTACACAAATAACACAATTTATTGTGTTGTTTGTGTAAAGTTCCTACGTGGTAAATAAGGTTTCCAGTAATGAGCTCCTTGGGGAGGGGGGGGGGGATTGTTACAATGTGTTGGAAGTAGAGGGATTAAACCTTATGCTGCCAACACACTATAACTCTCCGAACACAGAGTGGCAACGCGCAAGTGATACTTCGGTATCGTGAGCGTAAATAGGCTACGGTAACCGTTTCCCAAAGGGTGGGCCGTATGCTTGTTTGCCACTCTTGTTGTATAAAAAGAAAAAACTTTTAGGGGTTGTTTCTAAAACGAATATTAATATAAAAAAGTAAAAACATAGTTGGTTTCTATTATATTATATATATATATATATATATATATATGAGTATATATATATATATATATATGTTAGTTACATATATGTATATATATTATACGCCGATGACGCGGTTTTACTGGCGTCATCAGAGGGCGAACTGCAGTCACTAGTTACCATAATGAAAGTAGAATGTGAAAAGAAGGGGCTGCGCCTAAACGCTGGCAAGACTAAGGTTCTGGTATTCGAAAGAGATGAACAAGTGACCGAGTGTGCTATATCGGTAAATGGGCAAATTCTAGAGCAAGTGAATGAATTTGTATATCTTGGAAGCATGTTTACACGAGATGGAAGATTCTCGCTCCGGCCGCCGTACCGAGCAGACGTGTGCTCCCACCGCTCCCGCGCTCTGCGCCCGCTACGACCGGCAGAAGCCACACCCGCCGCTACGCAAATCGCCACGCGGTAGCCGCACGTGGTGATTGTTGGTCGCCTTTTTCAAGGCAACAACAATCACAATTTTTGTTTCTCGACAATAATATTTGTCCCCTTCTGGGAAAATCCACAGTTTCGTGGTCATTCGGTGGAAACCAAACGGTGCAAACGAAACCGAGTGGGGCGCTGCCCCGTTGCGCTCTTAGCCTTGCCCCTTCAGGGTAAGGCTACAAACGGACGGGACCAGGTTCACCGGCCTTGGGGTCTACCCTAGTCGCGCCTGGTCATCACCCACCGCCCACCCTACCTATTCCTTACCTCCTATCCTCCGGTGTTAGTTTGGGCACTGGCCACGGACTAGTGCTCTCTACACCGGAACTGTCAGGGACCCGCTGCACAATAAGATTGGCAGCGGGAATACAAGCTTAGGGCTCACACCATAGGCACACTCCCCTCCCTGTCTACACCCGACAGGGAGGGTTCAGTACACACCCCCGGGTCAACCCCCCGGGGATCGGGTCTCTAACGTTTAAGTCACCAGGGGTTTCTTTACGTGTTTCTTCCCCTGGGCGACCGCGCCCCGAAACACGTTTCCCTTACCGCCTTGCCCTCCCACGTCTTTATCCACCATGTCCACAATTATGGACCTCCAAGCCTCACTGGCTTTTCTCGCGCGGCTCTTAGACGCCGTGCCCACCCTCCGACGTCAATATGACGAATACACCCGCGATATAAACGCGGGTACCCCCACTGCCGAGGCGACAGCAGCGCTGGACAAGAGCGCAATCATAGCCGTCACCAACGAGGCCAATAAGTCTCAGGACTCCCCCTTGTCCCCCGAATCTGTCATTGTGGACTCCGAAATGGAGTCATTACAATCCGAGTCGTCCGAGGGCCCCTCGGACGAATTTACGCCCGTCACGGGCTCCAAGAAGCGCGCCAGACGCGCTAAAAAGAAGGAGGCCTCAACCTCACCCTCCCCCCCCACTAAAGCCCCCAAGACCGTGCCCGTGCCCGCCGCACAGCCCTCCCCGGTAGCCTCGTCCTCGGCACCCCCCTCCCCCGCCCCACTCGCCTCTCCGGAAGCCGAAGCCACTCAGGCTAGCCGGCTCTCCCCCGTCCCGCGACCCACGCGGCCCTCCTCGACGAAGGAGCGCTCTTGCCCCCCCGTATTCGTCCACACTAAGTCCAAGTGGACGGAAATCTCCGGTTGGTGTAAAATCAACCGTATCTCCTTCACCCGGGCCACGGCCACAGCCGAAGGCATTAAGGTGCACCTCCCGAATTCGACTGAATTCCGAGCCTTCACCAAGCTCCTGCAGGCCAGAAGTGTGGAATACCACACTTATGACCTGCCGGAGGACCGTTTACTCGGGGTCGTCATCCGCGGCGTCCCACGCGAAATCGATACCGAGTCGATCAAAGATGATCTGAAGGCTCAGAATGTCGCGGTGAAGGAGGTGCACCGCATGCACCGACAAAATGCCGGAGAGGCATTTAACATGGTTCCCGCCATCTGCGAGAACTCCCCCGACGGCAAAGCCGTCTTTAAGATTAAAACCCTATGCCACCTGTCTGGCATAAGGGTTGAAACTCCCCACAAGGGCGGCCCTCTAGGGCAGTGTCACAACTGCCAACTATACGGGCACGCTTCGCGTAACTGCAACGCGAAACCCAGGTGCGTCAAGTGCCTGGGTGATCATGGGACGAGCGACTGCTCGCGCCCTAAAGACCGCACACTCGCCGACTCGCCCCCTAGTTGCGTGCTTTGCCGCCAGGAAGGCCACCCGGCCAATTACAGGGGCTGTCCCAAAGCCCCCAAGCCCAGACCAGTCGTGGTCAAGAGGGCGGCGGCCCGCGAATGGCGTAACGCCCCCCCCGCGCAACCCGCCCCACCTCGACCTTCTCCGTGGAGGGCCCTCCCTCCGAGGGACTTTCCACCCCTCCCACAAGCGTCCCCCCCTGTCCCCTCAGCGGCCCCGAGCCCGCAGATTACACCTCTGCCGTCGCTCTCCACCGCCAAACCCCAACAGCCCCAGCCCCAGGCT
>JACCPG010008711.1:0-27011 GCA_016069955.1 Drepana arcuata
TTCAAATCATTTAAATACCTGCGCTTCTTATGCACATAATTATTATTAAAATGAACTTTCCAGCCACAAGCGAATATTATTGAATACCTAGTGAAAAGAAGTTTCATTGAGATGGCTTTCGCGAAGAGGTTGGTATCACGCTCGCTCAGGAGGCGCGGAATGGCGGGCATTGTTCGGAGGGATTATTCTAAGGAACGAGTGGTATTTGTATTGCAATATTAGTCTATATTTTATTTCTATAGTGTGATTGCATATAAATACATTTGAACGGAATTTACAATCTGATTTAATAATCTTCTTGAATTAGTTTACGTTTAATGACAGCGCTAAACTCAATAAAAGGTAATTAAAATTAATTAAAAACGCGTAGGTATACCTTGCCCGACAAATGATTGCGGGTGTAATATAGCTTGAGTTTATCTTTGTACGTACACGTAATTTACAATATACTTCCTAACATACACTACATTTTGGAGTATATATTGACATGGTACGGTTAATATGTATTTTGAATATTTCTTTGAGCGAATCGTGGCAACACCGTCTCTCGCTATCAGCGCATTGTTTTCAGCGCATCGATGTCAAAGATTTAATATTGAAGCAAGAGCCGGGCGATCTCGTTGCTTCAACTGAATTATTCATGCCACCTGGGAGCTGATTTCAAAACTATATTCATTGTGTTTTCTTTTCGGATGGGTTTGTTTTATTCAATTTATAAGATTCAAATTTATAAAATATATTTTGTTAATGGAAAATCTAGGATAATTAATATTCGATTTAACACTAACCAATTACATATCCCTCACTAGGTAAAAAGGGGTTATCAGATAATAAATCCTTTTTATACGCTATAAACTTTTGAATCAGAATTGTCGGTTTTACATAATGATCACGCCGAGTCCCTAACGGGGTAGGCGTAGTAGTGTAATTAAATAGAGCGCCAGTTCTCAGTTTATAAGTTTTATAAAAAGTCGCGGCGGCCACTTAGTTCGCGTTGACGCCTGTAATGCAGATTGCAAGTTCCTACTACCAAGTACCAATGAGTTTTCTGATTCTGACACCTCGAGTTTTAGTATAAAGAAAACTTCGTCAGGAAATCTGAAAACCCGTTAGCCCTGGTGTTGTAAGGCGGGCCACGTGCTTGTTTGTCAACTAAGTGGTGTAAAAAAAACAAGAAAACATCTTAATCAGAAGAAATTAAAAGAGAGAGAGAAAGTAGAGCTTGAAAAACGACTTTGTTATCGGCTTCTGTCACCTTCTGCCGTTACTCAAGCACGACCGTACATACTTCTTCGTCTTTGACGTTCTTCTCATACACTAAGCAGGTTAACCGTGAAGCTCGTGGTGTGGCTTAACATTGTACTTAAGCTCAGAAAAACTCAGTCGAGGTTCGAATGAACTGACTTTGTGTTGCAGGCAACTACCCGAACCATTCGGCCAACACGGCTTAATTTAGTACGATCTTTAATGTCGGTTCAATTAATTAAAGATACTTACAAGATCGGGAAAATTAAGAGTCACGTTATCCCTCCAGTATCAGAAGCGTAGTACTCATAATATTTAATTACTCGGTACACTTCTAAGCTGTTGTGTCGACAGTAGGGTCGTTTATCATCCCGCTGTTAGCTTCCTGCTGTGTAGACACCAGTCAGGCTTGTTTTGTTTATTAAGGATAATTTTAAAAGGTTATTTAAGGTAATTAAGTGTAAGCTATTTATTTAATATGATATGGCATATAAACCCATGTTTACATTGAGATTGGCGCAACGCGCAGTAGCCATTTTAATATTTATATTTGAGCCGTGATGGCCGTGGAGTTCGATTAGCTGCCTGCAAAATAATGCTTGCAAGTAGAATCCCTACTGTACCAACAACTTAAGTTCAACGATTAGTCACCACACGAGATTTATGGTGAAGGAAAACATCGACATGAATTCTAAAGACTTTTGAGACGACTTAAAAGACGTATGAACGTATGTACGTACGAATTTATATACGAATACCTATATCAGTAACACTAGTGCTTTCAACCTACTGATATTGTAAAGAGTGCGGAACCACATATTAAGACAGACAGTCTTTGTACCATATTTTGTTCCTCAACAGAGCTCCACAACATACTCGATATGCCTACAATTAAACAAAAAAAGCTTCTTATACAAAGCAAGACTACAAAAGCATCGGAATCGAGTCGCAGGGTAATCAACAATCCCAGAAATTATATGTCGGCTAAGGATAAGGTGAGACATCTTTGACCAGCATAGTGACTATGGCCCTAGGAAGTTAGTGGAAAGACGTTAGTGAAGAGCCGTGGTGGCCGAGTGGTTCGAGCAGTTGCCTGTGACGCAAAGGTCGCAAGTTCGAATCCCGACTGTACCAATGAGTTTTTCTGAACTTATGTACAGTGATTAGTCACACCACGAGCTTTACGGTGAAGGAAAACATCGACAGGAAACCTGCATACGTCTGAGAAGAAATTCAAAGGCGTATGTATAGTTGTGCTTGAGTAACGGCGATGGACTCGCCATCTGTCACGTTGGCACCTTATATACCTCTGGCGGAAAGTGGGTGTGTGGAAAGACCGACAATATAATAATATCCACACGCCTTCCACAAGGGTCTACGAAGGGGTAGGCATAGAAGGTAGAAGTACATAGATCATAAGATTAGCGCGTTCAAACAAACTTTGTCGCTATAATATGTTTATGTGTACAACATTGGTATCGATAAAAATATGTAATTAATTGCGATTTTGATATATATAAATATATCCTCACGCCTTCCCACAAGGGTCCCCGAAGGGGTAGGCAGAGGTGTATAGGTAATACCCACACACCCACTTTCCGCCAGAGGTATATTAGGTGCCAACGTGACAGATGGCGAGTCCATCGCCGTTACACAAGCACGACTATACATACGCCTTTTGTATTTCTTCTCAGACGTATGCAGGTTTCCTCTATTTTCCTTCACCGTAAAGCTCATGGTGTGACTAATCACTGTACTTAAGTTCAGAAAAACTCATTGGTACAGTCGGGATTCGAACTTGCGATCTTTGCGTCGCAGGCAACTGCTCGAACCACTCGGCCACCACGGCGATTTTGATATTTTTTTAATTTTCAAAGATGGGTTAGCAGTTAGTATGGTAAATGTAGTTATAAATATATTTCCTCTCCACTATAAAAGCCATACTCGACAGAAGTAGTTATCGTTGGTCGCACTCGGCGGGAGGCATAACCGTTACGATTCACTTTTGGCATAATGAAGCAATCATATATCCGCATAATGGGATATTGCGAGGGATATTCACGACTATGGCGTAGGAGTACCGGTTGTGAAGACGGTGCCAAATTTGTTAAATGTTCAAATTCCCTTCGAAAATGTGCGGAGTTGTGGTACTACACGCAATGTGTGATTCTAAAGATGAAGAAAGGTTTGCCGTCATAGGTCATACCTTGGTTTGGACATATGGACGTAAAGAATGAATGGCAAACCATAATATATACGATGCAAAAGGGTATGGAGTAAGAAACACAGAAAGATCACGTTGCATCCTGAGATCACTTAAGGGGAAGACAGTATTCGAAACCGGCGAGCATGCATTTGAATTTTGACTGTAGATCAAGTGAGAAAGATCTGGAAGTCCGGAGAGAACTGATGCTTACGTGAGGAACTCGGCATACATATGTTAGAGCCGTGGTGGCAGAGTGATTCGAATAGTTGACCGCAACACAAAGTTTGCAACTTCGAATCACGACTGTATTAAGCAGTTGCTATGAACCGACACAGACTTTGCCTAACCCCTTTGGGAACCCTTGTGGGATGCCGTGAAGATAGATTTCTTATCCTTAAACATTTCTTATCTCCATAAATTCTTGCCATTTCAACCGTCTTGAGAAACATGTATAGTATGCAGCTATATACGTATTAGTAGGGCTAAGTTTGTAAGCGAAACTGTACACTATTTGGAATTTCAATTAATTGTGCCATTAAATTAATTAGTTTGATGTCATAGAATTATTGCGCAGCAATTACAAACCAAATTGAACCACGACATAATCCCTTAATATGATTATTGTTGTTTAAAGGAAGGAATGCTTTGCTTACCTGGCTGTCACAATGAGTACTGCTGTAAACTATTGAAACATTGTAGTTGGACTGAAGCAACATACCTTGGAAACACAAAGGTCTCGTACTGCGCGGTTCCAAAGAAGTTTCCTTCCGCGTACGCTCAAGCTGTAGAACGAGTTCCTGTTGAGTCTTTCCCTGGAGAGTACAGCATGGAGTTCTTCAAGAAAGGTGTGAAAAGATTACTGCAGGGTCGGCAGCTTGCGACCATTACAAGTGTTGCAAGCATCGGGTGGACCGCTGCTTGTTTGCCACCCGTCTGGGATAAAGGGATAAAAAAGCAATACAACATGTCGTCTTTGAGAAGCGGCGACGGGCTCGCCATCTGTCACGGTTGCACTCGAATATGTCTCCGCTGCCTTCTCCATTGGTAACCGTTGTAGGGAAGCTTGATGATAAAATGAAATCCAAAGTACAAACTTTGCAAAGTTTGGGACTAGGTCAATTTGAGTGGAATTGTAATATAATATATCCTCACGCCTTCCCACAAGGGTCCCCGAAGGGGTAGGCAGAGGTGTAAAGGTAATATCCACACACCCACTTTCCGCCAGAGGTATAGTAGGTGCCAACGTGACAGATGGCGAGTCCATCGCCGTTACTCAAGCACGACTAAACATACGCCTTTGAATTTCTTCTCAGACGTATGCAGGTTTCCTCTCGATGTTTTCCTTCACCGTAAAGCTCGTGGTGTGACTAATCACTGTACTTAAGTTCAGAAAAATCATTGGTACAGTCTGGATTCGAACGAATCTGGATTGCGACCTTTGCGTCGCAGGCTTTTTTTGTGGAATTGTCCTAAGTTATTTATTCACAAAGTGGATTTATTTGCATCGTGTATTCGTCAAATGCAATTTAATACGGCCTATACACATTTTATACTCCGATATACGTTTTAGTTGCTAACGTATAGGTAGATAAGGTTCTACAAGTTAGCAATTTGCATGATTTGTTTCGTTCCTTGCGATACATATAAAATATATGTACATTTACATGGACACGACACAGTTCTTGATCAACGAATCATAAACCTCGCCACGTCGTGCTATTGAAGGCATGCGTGAAGGGCACACATGTTAAAATCTCAAATAAGTAAATAAGTGGAAGTATTCCACTTTACATATTCCAAAATTAAACAAAGCTTGTAAGAGAGGTAGGGAATAACGCGTTTCCCGTTCGAATTTGGAGCTGCCGAACTGGTGCAGGACCTCCACCTTATAGAAGTCCGTAGCCAAATAACACAATTTATTGTGTTGTATTCCTACGCGGTGAATAAGGTTTCCAGTAATGATCTCCTTGGGGAGGAGGGAGGATTGTTATATTGTGTTGGCAGCAGAGGGTATGCTGGCTACACACTATAAGTCTCCGAACACAGAGTGGCAACGCGCAAGTAATACTTCGGTACCTACCTCTCTTAAACCTCTGTTCCAGCCTATAATCCATCACCGTGTCAAATTTCATTCAATTTCGTTCAGTAGTTTTTGCATGAGAGCGAAAGAAGAATTCGCATATGTAATCTTAGTAAGATACTAGCCACAATGTCGCATATATTTAGGTGTTGATGTGACAGCTGGGCAGCCAAAGAGCAGGAGCAAGTAAACAAATCCGCCCTCAGCGCATTATGGTCACGTAGGCGGCGGCAGGGGCTTGTCAACTATTCGCAAATTAATCTCCGCCCGACGTCATTCAAGTCACGTTGCGTGCACAAATAAGTAAGGACGTGACAAACTTTACGACTCATTTACTAGTTTGATTGACAAATAATTACTTGTTATGGTAACTCTTAAAAGGAAATTTCCGGTTGCTTAATCGTTCTTTCTTTGCCTTATCTTCACGCCTTCTTACAACGGCACCGACATTTTATAAAGCCGATCTGTTATCGTAGATGTTACAAGGATGTCAACAAAACATATTGCGAGTCTGCCTCGGTGGGTCGAGCTCGAGTAGTTGAGTAGTAGTAATACATGCGAGCATGTATTAAGGTGCGAGGTTTGAATGACGATTGCAAGAACATGATCACGGTACAGCCCTTGGAAGGTCCAAGGTTAAGTAGCTACGATGAAATATCCTTGAAAATAAAGAATTGTCATTGTAATAAATGATAAAGGTATACTTTATAATTGAACAAGGAAATGTGCGATAACATGTCGAAATAGTGCTGGGAACTATCAGATTCTTGCGATACAAATAATATTATCTTAACAAAACGTAAAATGCTTAATAATTGCTTACTATTGGGCGGACCTCTACCTCAACCTACTCATGGACCTCATTTGAAAATAATATGGTATAAAAATAATCTTCATGCAACCTCACAAAAGTCCCCGAAGAGATCGCCAGAGTTTCGAAACCTCCTATATTCTACCTTTTTTATGAAAAATATTTTAGAACCTAAATAATATCTTTTTTTTTTTTTTGGTAGTTTCCTCTAGTTCCTCTGACGTGTTTTTTGAGAGACTTTGTTTTTCGATTGGTAATTTTTTTGCTTTCTTCTTTTGTGCGTCCCGAATATTTATTAATAATAATTTACAGATTGATAATTATTATTAAATTTGCATTTCTTGAATTATGATTACAAAGTAAGTCCTTAGGTTTAAGAGTATCGTTACATTGATTTCCAAATTATAAATTTTCTCGAAACGTACTATAGTGGAAATATATTTACGCTTCAATAATACAATAATAAAAACGTATATGTAGGCCAAATAAGATAATCTATTGACGAGCTGAGTTCTTTCAATAAAATCATGTTAATTATATGTTATATGTTAAGTCTAACAATTCTACCGTTAATTATAACGTAGTAGTTAATAGGATATAAATTGAAGGAAATACGCCATTATATAATCATAAAGTACAATGACCCTGGAGGAGGCATATTGAATCTACGAGCCCTGAGTATGCTTATTAGCTAAGTGTTGTATTAGTATATTTACCATAACTATGCTTGGAATATTTTTATATATATCTATAATAATAAAAAAAAACAAAAAACTGATTTGTTTTTAAGCACCTAAATTCCTACGGACGCTGAGAGGCTACTCCGTCCTGGCAGTATATTGTGACATGAACATCAATCGGATTCTCTACTGTCAGTATAAGAGTAATATCTTGGTGAATTAATTTTATTTAAGGACAGTGTTGTAAATCGCATTTTTTATTATATGTTTATTAAAAGGTTACCTTAAGTTTTGAGTTTGTACACTTATATATCCTTAAATATAATCCTTAATTTACGGTTGCAACTCTGGGACCTAGGGGTTCTGAGGCTAACCATCTTTAAAGAGGTCTCCAATCAAAGCCTCTTGTGACAAGCGTGCTGGAACATATCTCGCTCAGAGTATCGGCATTGCTATCCAGCGTGGCAATACTGCAAGTTGCCGGCACGTTGCCGCGGGATACCGATTTGGGTTAAATAGTAAGTAGTTAGTTATACAGTATTTTGTAAATACTATCAATTTTTACTATTCATTAAATACATTTTCGTAATATTTTTAACTCGTACATTTATTACATAAAAAAACAAGACATATGAACCGCTTAAACATCTAATTTGATAGCACCATAACAAATGACAACTTAGTCAGTATGTAATCCATACAAAAAGATTTCACCTAGAGTTATACACAATCGAATTGGACGGTGTACGTGTAAAAATGTTTCGTTTTATATTGAATATCGATTCGAAAATGGAACAACTCTAGTTATAATAACATTTAATTTATGTACCGTACTTCATATATAACACGAGAAAATAAACATATCCATCATAGTTCATACAATGAAGTTCCCGCGAATATCTTGCTATTTCAGCGTCGTGTTGACCTTGACATTCGTCAGTCTACAGGTCCACTGCTTTGGAAGTTTAAAAAACAAAACTTTGCATATCCTGGGATACCCTGAAGGTTCGTTGCTAAACTTCACTCAGTATGCAGAGAAAATAGGGCTGGAAGCTGAAGAGCACGAAGTCAAAACTTCAGATGGATATTTACTGAAGATATTTCGGGTGAAAAAACCTGGGTGTAAATTGAAAGGTTTACCTGTAGTGCTTTACCACGGGCTGTTGTTAGATGCTTCGTGCTGGACAGCGGCAGGGAAGCTGTCCCCTGCGTACCTCATCGCCGCAGATTGTTTCGACGTTTGGCTGCCGAACGCGCGTGGTACACGCTACTCTCGCACACACACTTCGTTATCCCCAAAGAAAAAGGAGTATTGGAATTTTTGCGTCGATGAGATTGGACGGTACGATGTTCCTGCTGTTGTAGATTATGTTCTTGAACATAGTAAAAAAAAAAAACTTAACTATATCGGCTTCTCACAAGGCGGTGGAACATTTTTCGTGATGTGTTCTGAGTTTCCTGAATACAGCAAAAAAATTGGAACTATGATCGGCTTAGCACCGGCCACAAGGCATCTCAATTCCAAATCTACGCTGTTCAGGGTGGTTCCACAAGCGATTGAGAAGTTCGAAACCGTTTTAAATATAGCTCATATCTACGAATTGTTTGCGAATGGTGGTCCCAGCCAGGATTTCATACAGTTCTTCTGCCCGATTTCTGGGCTAACTTTGAAAGCTTGTGATAGCTTTAACAATATTCTAGGGGCTGAAGGTGCACTCCACCCAGGGTCCGTAAACGACGAAACTTTGAAGGTTATTAGTGGAACATTTCCAGCGGGACGTCGGTACATAATTTAGCTCGCTATGGACAGAGCCTTCGCTCAAAGGAATTCCAAAAGTTTGATTATGGCAAAAAGAAGAACAAAAAGCTTTATGGTAGTGAAAAGCCCCCCATTTATAACTTCAGTGCAGTGACAGCTCCTGTGGTTATAATATATGGTGCTAATGATGGTATAACAGATGTAGAAGACGTAGAATGGAGCATAAATGAACTCCCTAACGTTCTAGAGTCACTTAAAGTGGATGATCCGCTCTGGAATCATTTTGACATGACATACAGCCAATACTTCAAAGATCGTGTGTACCCTAAAGTTTTGGAACATTTGCGTAAATAAGTAATATAAGCCGAGTAAAATATAAAATACTGGGAGATTTTTTACATTAATTCGTCTTAAATTATTTGTACGTGTGTGAGAAAATATAATGTTTATTTCAATTACATTGATAAATGATATCAAAATATGATATCATTTAATGTATTGAACATTTTAGAATCTAGGAGCATAGAAAGCTTACTGTATTATTATAGGCAAGAAAGTGGTGTCCGTTTGTCCTTTAGTCGTACCTATTTATGAAAGAAAGTATAATTACAATATTATCAATATACTCCTGGAATAATCATGGATCATTTGACGTCATTTATAATTAAAATGTTCCCAAAAACCTCTCAAAAATTACCCGAAGAGTTACAGTTAAAAAATCCTTTAATATTTCATTCTAGTATCTCACCTAAGCGACTATCAAATAACTTTTAAACCTATATTTAGTACAAAGCAAAGTTTTGATGCTCGTCTCAACAGCTTTTGTTTTTCCTTCAAACCAACATGTCAAAATAAGCGCACCCAAGGGGCACTCGGCCTTTTATGTATCGTTATTTGGGTGCTTGTAGGTAAAAGATAACTAATCCGAAGTTGAATTTGGGGACATTAATGAAAATAAGTGTTCCCTGGCATTGTGGCATTTAATATATCCTTGAAATACTTCTCAGTCATGATGTTTTCCTTCTCCATAAATCTCACGATAGTGCGCATCTTCTCGCTTTCCCACACCCACATTCGGCTAGACATATATTTTAGGAGTCAAAGTGGCGGATGTCGCGTTACTCAACTATACGTTTTTGAATTTCTTCTCAAACGTATGCAGGTTTCCTCTCGATGTTTTTCTTCACCGTATATCTTGTGGTGTGGTGAACCACTGTACATAGGTTCAGAAAAACTCATTGGTACAGACGGGATTCAAACTTGCAATCTTTGTGCATACAAATACTCTAACCACTCGGCTACCCGGTGGATACGCCACGAGTATCTTGGATACTCGCTAAATTACTTAAACATATACCGGTTCGCGTATTTACAACAAGGCTACCGCAAATAAGTCACGTACGAAGGCCAGAGGCTTGTTCACCAACTGTGAAGTCGGTTAAGCTCAAATATGAGCCATTAAGTCACTGCGGCACGTGTGAAGAATTTACTCAGAATGCCTGGAAGTTTTTGGTTCAACAATGGAATTTGGACATTCTAAATCTCATTGGTACAGTCGGTACTCGAACTTACGAAAGATAGGGCATAACGGGTTTCCCGTTCGAATTTTGGAGCTGCCCGACTTGGGCAGTACTTCCACCTTATAGAAGTCCGTATCCAAATAACACAATTTTTTGTGTTGTGTTCGTACGCGGTGAATAAGGTTACCAGTAATGAGCTCCTTGGGGAGGGGGGAGGATTGTTATATTGTGTTAGCAGCAGAGGGATTAGTCCTATTATGCTTCCAACAGAGTATAACTCTCCGAACACAGAGTGGCAACGCGCAAGTGATACTTCGGTATCGTGAGTGTAAATATGCCAAGAAAACCGTTAGAAGGTTAGTTAAGAAGGCTTAAATTACTTGTAACATGACCACACAAAGTTACGAACCTTCCAAATTGATGAAGTTCTATGTAATTACAAGGAATAGTTTCATTTACAATATCCGTAAATTTAGATTTTTAGGCCCTTGGATGTTCCGCTTTAAACATCAGAATGTACTCTCTTAAAGATTATTTTACACTATTACACACTTAAAATAGTTAAAATGACAAAAGTTATAAAAAAATACATATTCTTTGAAACCATTTTGCATCTTGTGGACAAGAGAAACCTTGCTTGGTCCGTATAGTTCGGATACATTGATACTTACATTAATTGTCAATAATATCTAGAATGGACTGCACTGTTATTATAAGTAGCAATTGTAGATATTTTGCTGCTTCTTGTACTACCAGTGCAAATATATAATACACAGAACGGGCCTACGATGAAGAAAAATGTTGTAAGGAAACCTGCTTTAAAAGTAATTCAGAAACATTAGTAGTTCGCCATCTGGCACGTTAGTACATACTCGTACATATCCTCACGCTGAGTCCCTAACGAGGTAGGCAGAGAGTATACAGCACCAGTTCTTTCTAGACTTACATACCTCTTTCGCTTCGTCCACATTCATCAGCCTCTTCATACATGCTCGTCGGTTTCGAGTACGTTCATGTCCTTGAGTGTCCGATCGATTTGATCTAGGTAGTTGGAACATGGTCTTCCTCTGCTTCTTCTTGCATACACTTTCGCTTTGTATATCTGTTTCCTGAATCTTCTCGTCCAAATCAACGTAACGTTAGTACCTAAATATACGCCCGTCAAAAGGAAAGTGTCGCTAAGCCTTTGCTTCACTTGGGCGACTCTTTTATGACGGTCTAGAGTTGCTTTTGCCTATATAGATACCTTTGCAAATACCATTGAATAACGATAACAGAATAAAAGCATTAAGAATTTCGTTTGGATGTTTGCTCAGCGCTGTCACGGACACGCAACGTTAGAACGGGACCGGAAGCAACTCTCCGTTCCGAAAATTCTTTATAAAATTGGAAAGGGGTTTCAGAAGACGTTATGAGCAGTCGCTTTGATTAAAAGCATTACATTTCTGTACAAGAAAGCCTAAGTGGCCATTTAGGCTTTGAAAGTATGATTTTTTATTGTATTTTTTTATAATATATCCTCACGCCTTCCCACAAGGGTCCACGAAGGGGTAGGCAGAGGTGTGTAGGTAATTCCCACACACCCACTTTCCGCCAGAGGTATATCAGGTGCCAACGTGACAGATGGCGAGTCCATCGCCGTTACTCAAGCACCACTATACATACGCCTTTGAATTTCTTCTCAGACGTATGCAGGTTTCCTCTCGATGTTTTCCTTCACCGTAAAGCTCGTGGTGTGACTAATCACTGTACTTAAGTTTAGAAAAACTCATTGGTACAGTCGGGATTCGAACTTGCGACCTTTGCGTCGCAGGCAACTGCTCGAACCACTCGGCCACCACGGCTTTTTTTTTGTATTTTTTTTACTAAGTATTTAATTAAATATTTAATTGTTGTAAATTATTGCATATTAGTTGTAGTTAGTTATCAGGTATCTAAATATAGAAATCTATCGGAACCTACAGAAAAAATCGTATGCCATTATCATTAACGAAATATACATTTTATTTTTTGCTATTTCCGAGACACTTTTCTGTTCAAAGGATATAAGGCGCGCCATCGATACACCTGGTGTTCCAAGCGTCCATAGGCGGCGGTAACCGCTTATCAACAGGTAGGCCGCATGTTTGTTTGGCACCTTTGTGGTAACAAAAATAATGATGTCTTAATAAATGACTTGCCTTTAAAGACATAGTCAACCAAGACATTCATATTTCCTGAGATAAATAAGGATTGATTAACAGAAGAACAGCATCTAAAGCCAAGCTACAACACATATTGTTTATTTTGTTAAAAAAAAGGTCGACATAAATTTATAATAGCAGATACGAGTTCAAGTTTCAAACATGCCCTCCTGCGTAAACTTTGGTATTGGAAATTGTCAGTGGAACTCGCTAGAGCGGACATTCGTTCGCTTTTTCTTCTTTTGCATCTCGAAAAACTTTAAAGCTTGCCTTCTGAAACACCAGCATTATGCTAAGCATAGAAAACTCAAGGAATTCCGTTAACAAGCCTGTGGAATCGCACTTGCGAATTGCTCTTTCTTTGAGAATTGTACCGCGGGAAACTTGGAGCGTCGCCGTAGCCGTGCTCTAATCTTGCTCGCTTTTGTCATCAAATGTTCTTAACTTTCGCTTTGGGAGAAGTTTGCACTGGTATCGACGGGTGTAATGAGTCCAACTTTCCGATATAAATTTGCCTCGGAAATATGTGAGCGCCTCTGATGGCGAATCTGTAATTACGGTTCATGTTACGAATGTAAGGGGCTTAAGCACTCGGTGATTAAAGCATAATTGTGTGTGGAAATTTATATACGTTTTGTATATTTCCGTTTTGTTTGTGAACGCAAAATAGATTTGATTTGAATGTCGAATGTAATAAATTTTATTTTAGGCGTATTTGGTTCGCAACATTAAACTTATATTATATAAAATGCGAAAGTTTTAGAATGCATATATTCCTTTGCTAACTTTATTATTAACCCAAACAACAAAAATGTTAAACCCGTGGAGTGTTTCGAGTTGCCTGCAACACAAATATTGCAAGTTTGAACCCCGACTGTACCAACGAGTATTTTGAACTTAAGTATAGTGAGTACAGTAGAACTTAAGTACACCACGGGCTTTTCGGGGAAAGAAACCATCGGGAGGAAACCTGCATACGTCTGAGCAGAAATTCAAAGGCGAATGCATAGTCGTGTTTGAGTAGCGGCGGTGGACTCGCCATCTGTCACGTAGGCAACGAAAATGAGAAGTCCACACACCTCTCCCTGCCCTTTCGGGAACCGTTGTGGAAAAATGTAACCTATATCTAATGACTATTATGCCTGAATTTACTCTCCTAAAGATTCCTTTGCACTATTACACACTTGAATTTACATATTTTATGAAGCCTTTTTCATCTTGTAGACTAGAAAATCCTTGCTTGGTCCGGATAGTTCGGTAACATTGATACTACACAGTTACAGTTATTGTCCATAAGATTTTTTTATTTTATATTCTTTATAATATGTTCTTAGTTTTTTATTTCATTTTTTTATATTTTTAAGCTTTTTTACTTAATTCTTGTAGAAGTTGTGGTTACCTGTAATTGGGTGGACACTTATGTAAGTTTTATTATGGCATATTCTGTTAACATTAAGGTGTTCTTACCTGTTGGTGATCCAAATAAATAAATAAAAAGATCTAGAATGGACTGCACTGGTATTACAAGTAGCAGTAGATATTTAGTACACCTCTGCCTGCCCTTTCGGGGAGCGTTGTGGAAAGATGTATATACCCTATATGTAGTGGCTTTTATGCCCAAATTTCAGTTAATTCGGCTTTTCGGTAAGATATTAAACTTCAGAGTAGGAACACTGACTTACCCTTGGGGCCCGTGTCAGACATAACTCGCGAAACTCCTAAGGGTAGTTGTCTTAACTACGATTGCTTGGTTTCCTGTTACGCCGAAAGCTTCGATATAGTCTCAATAGACTAAATTAAGCTTTAATTTTGAACTACCAAAGGTTCAATTTCTCCACTAAAGGGGTCTTGAAATAAAAGCCCATGTGTTAATCAAATGTCATCCAAATCGGTTTTACCGTTGGCATTAGATTAAATGTTTACATATTTTCACTGAATAAACAAATAATACAAAAATAAATATTAAAAAGTAAATATTATAATAATATATCCTCACACCTTCCCACAAGGGTCCCCGAAGGGGTAGGCAGAGGTGTATAGGTAATACCCACACACCCACCTTCCGCCAGAGGTATATTAGGTGGCAACGTGATAGATGGCGAGTCCATCGCCGTTACTCAAGCACGACTATACATACGCCTTAGAATTTCTTCTCAGACGTATGCAGGTTTCCTCTCGATGTTTTCCTTCACCATAAAGCTCGTGGTGTGACTAATCACTGTACTTAAGTTCAGAAAAACTCATTGGTACAGTCGGGATTCGAACTTGCGACCTTTGCGTCGCAGGCAACTGCTCGAACCACTCGGCCACCACGGCTTTAATTAATATTATTATAAAAATATTAATAAAATATTATTATTATATTATATTTGCAAACATTAACGAAATGCTCTTACAATTCGCACTGTTAATATAATAGGCATATCCATTATGTGCCGATCAAATGAATCTGATTGATATAGGCGCAACAAAGTGGTATCTCATCAAAAGTTATCACATTCCCAATAATATGGAACAGATAAACACATTACTGTGTAACGAACTCAGTTTATCCTATTAATAAGTTGGTTTTACTCGTTTCAAAATTGTATGGTGATTTCGTTCGGAAAGATTACGATGCAATTGATTGATATGAATTGCTATTAGGGGTCGATAGGAAACAAACAAATGGCGTTGCAGTTGTTACTAGGAACTAAATTCTGAATAGATGTGCATATTATTTGCATATATGCAATATAAATCTAATTATATAATAATAGAGCCGTGGTGGCCGAGTGGTTCGAGCAGTTGCCTGCGACGCAAAGGTCGCAAGTTCGAATCCCGACTGTACCAATGAGTTTTTCTGAACTTAAGTACAGTGATTACTCACACCACGAGCTTTACGGTGAAGGAAAACATCGAGAGGAAACCTGCATACGTCTGAGAAGAAATTCAAAGGCGTATGTATAGCCGTGCCTGAGTAACGGCGATGGACTCGCCATCTGTCACGTTGGCACCTAATATACCTCTGGCGCAAAGTGGGTGTGTGGGTATTACCTATACACCTCTGCCTACCCCTTCGGGGACCCTTGTGGGAAGGCGTGAGGATATATTATTATAAATCTAATTATTTCATTCTTGAAGCCGTACTGGCCGAGCGGTTCGAGTAGTTGCCTGCAACACAAAGATTGAAAACTGCGAATACCGACTGTACCAACTTTTTCTTTTGTTTTTCTGAACTTACGTACAGTGATTAGTCACACCGTGAGCTTTACGATGAAGGAAAACATCGAGACGAGACCTGCTAATTGGAGATTTCTTCTCAAATTATCTCCCATAAAAGTATAGAGCTTGAGTAACGGCGACGGAATCGCCATCTCTCACGTTAGCACCTTAAATATAACTCTGGCGGAAATTGGGTGTGCCTCTGCCTTCCCCTTCGGTGATTCTTGCGTGGGGATTCATATATGTATTTATTTTATTTTTTACTACCAGGATTACCAACGTAAGGTACAGCAAATACGTGGTGTTAAAAATGTAGCTCAAACGAATCTTTGTATAAACATACTTTTAAGATTACAAAAATATCTTCTGGCGCATAATTTTAAATAAGGAACGTGTAGTTCTTTATTATACACGGTTTTTAAAATTACTTGTGTGAAAAAACTCCTGTAAAATTTCACGAGAAAATAAGGTTATTAGCTACAATTGAGAGAGTAGCACGCAATGGGATATCTCGTTTAAGATCTGACAACTGTCCAGTTTAGATTGTCCTCTGACGTGTATTCTTTGTTCTACATAAGTGGCAAATAAATATCTTGCTTGATGGACTCCCTTGGATTGAACTAACAAAGGAGGTATTCCTATCTTATATAGGTAGCCCGCACGGACCATTGTGGGAATAGCTTATCTAGCGAATATGGTGTTCACCGTTTACTATTCAATGACATTTGTTGCGGAATAAGTTATATCATTGCCACATAATTGATAGCGTGTGCGCGAACAATAAGGATTTTATCTAGGGGTGCAGTTACGTCATTACAATGTTATTTTCCAAAAAGGAGTAATTGAGTCGTCCGTTGTTCCAATTTTAAACGGGGGATACTTTCAACTGTTTCCTTACTAATCCTTACTAATATTATAAATGTGAATGTAAGTTTGTTTGTAACGCTTTCACGTACAAACTACTTAACCGATCATCATAAAACTTTGTACACATATTTTTGGAGAAGTAACATAGGATACTTTATATAAAAAAAAAACATTTTTACGTAAGAGAAGATAAGAGAAAAGCCGTCCACGCCGACGAAGTCGCGGGCACAGTTAGTCTTGTATAAAGTATCAAGAGTCTGTGGAGGAGTTGTTTTAAGCAATTGGGTATCAAAAGAAAATGTCATGCTGTATGAGCTCATAGTAATCACAGAAACGTCATGTAAAGATTACAGTAGGGTCGGCAACGCGCGAGGGATCCCTAGTCTTGCAAACGTCCATAGGCGGTGGTAACCGCTTAACAGGCGGACAGAATGCTTTGAAAAAGATACACGTTGCATGCGTTCTTATGCCTACGTAACAAAGATTTTGATAGTCTTTGTATTTATAGGCTATATACAGGTTGTGGAAACCACGCCCACTCATAATTTATCAAAACGTCGGAAAATTTCATAAACACACTTCCTCAAAAGGAAAACCTTCACGAATTCACAATGCGTTCTAAAATGTTCTCCCTGAAATCTCAACAAAAGCGCCATTTCTAACTCGGTCAAGAAAAGATTAATAGTACACTGCCACAATCAGATACCTGGCATTTTATACCGACCTGTCCTGACAAAGATGAGTAATGTGTTTTTTTTTATTATTTCCCCGTAGCGTTCCGTGAAATAACCTCAGGTTTAGCACATTTTTGTCGCTCATAAAGATAAATTGTAATAAGACATTGTTCCAGGTCTAAATGAAGACGTTTAAATATTGTAGAAACTTTTATCCCGTTTCATGCTATATACTTTTTATGATCAATATATTTACGTGAGATAAAGAACTTTATATAACAAGAGTGGCAAACAAGCACGTGGCCCACCTGATGGGAAACGGTTACCGTAGCCTATTTACGCTCACGATACCGAAGTATCACTTGCGCGTTGCCACTCTGTGTTCGGAGAGTTATAGTTTGTTGGCAGCATAATGGGTTTAATCAGTCTGCTTCCAACACATTGTAACAATCCTGCCCCCTCCCCAAGGAGCTCATTACTGGAAACCTTATTCACTGCGTAGGAACACAACAGAAAAAAATTACGAGTCCATCGCCGTTACTCAAGCACGACTGTACATACGCTAACTTTGAATTTCGTCTGAGACCTACATGCAGATTTCCTATCGATGTTTTCCTTCACCGTAAAGCTCGTGACTCGAGACATATCACTGTATTGAAGTTCAGACAAACTCATTGGTACAGTTAGAATCATTTTCATTTATAACATTAGTAGGTAAATCATTGATCAATCATCAAGCATGTCATTATTGTTATTATTAATTTAACTAACTCATAATTCTGTAAAATACAATTTTCAGATCTATCTCAGGAGGTAGCCGTTGCGACATGGTTGATGCTTCTGCTTGTGTGTCGTCGTCCTTTTGCCAATTTGCTCCTGTTGTTAGTGTTTGCCAAAATAAAGATATTAAAGATAATAAAGATATTAAAGATTCCTAAATCTTTAATATCTTTATTTTGGCAAATTGCTTATGGATCTCTTATCCATAAGCATCAACTAAACAACGTAGTGAGATTCTCATTTGGTAAATCTTTTAATTTCCTAATTTGTATATACCTATCATACGGAACCCGTATATAATTTTGAGGACATCAATCTTGTATCAAAATACACGAGAGACATCATCAAATTCGCATTACACGTGAACTAAGCAGCGTCCCAGATTCCAACCCTCGAGACCTGCGTAATTTGGCTGTGGAATTATTGGTCCAAAAATCTTTGTTTATACATGCAGATAGTGTCATCCATGAAGACGCGCCCCACCAATTTCTAGTGGAGGAAGTCGCGGGATGCGGAGAGTATGACCCGAGTCTATTAATAACTTTGTAGTGTGCGTGTGCACTCATAGGTCATCAGTGTGTACCGATAATACTCATACATTCACAATCAATACAGCTAATAATCGATTCCTTTTCATGCTTTTCTCGATGCTTTCCTTCACCGTAAATCTTTTTGAGTGACTAATAACTGTGCTTAAGTTCGGCAAAATCCATTGATGCAGTCGCGACTCGAACTTGCAATCTTGCGAACTGCTCAAACTACTCGGCCACCAAGACTATTATATAGCGTATAATCATCACATAAAAGGTACGCATTCCTATTATAATGGAATCAAAAATATAATGGAAAAATCGTGTATTTTCCATTTGCTAGAGAACATGTGAGTGAATGGAAAATATAATGTCATTTGTTATCTGTGACAGCTCAGATGTGTGTATGAGCAACACATTTGGTTCATGGTGTTTGTGTTAATAAATCACATTTTATTTAGTGTTTCAAATGCTCTGTAGTTTATAGAGTAAACTTTTAACTAATGGTTGGCGGGTCACTATCTTTCCTCCCTCGAACTTGGTAACTTTAATTTTATTTATATACCAGCTGTGCCCGCGACTTCGTAGCCGGCGTAGACGGCTTTTTTTACCTTTCGTAAAAAAAATATTTTTTTTCAACAAAAAGTATCCTATGTTACTTCTAATAGCTCCGAGAATATGTGTACAAAGTTTTATGATGATCGGCTAAGTAGTTTTTACGTGAAAGCGTAACAAACAAACTTACATTCACATTTATAATATTAGTAAGGATATATATCCTCACGCCTTCCCATAAGGGTCCCCGAAGGGGTAGGCAGAGGTGTATAGGTAAAACCCACACACCCACTTTCCGCCAGAGGTATATTAGGTGCCAACGTGACAGATGGCGAGTCCATCGCCGTTACTCAAGCACGACTATACATACGCCTTTGAATTTCTTCAGACGTATGCAGGTTTCCTCTCGATGTTTTCCTTCACCGTAAAGCTCGTGGTGTGACTAATCACTGTACTTAAGTTCAGAAAAAGTCATTGGTACAGTCGAGATTCGAACTTGTGACCTTTGCGTCGCAGGCAACTGCCCGAACCACTCGGCCACCACGGCTCTAAGGATATGTGCATATCATGTCGTATATCACGGTTGTGTAATAAATAACATGTACTGTTAAATTAGTCATTAGTACCTGTTTTATTTTGTGTCTGTAAACTGTCTGTAGAGAGAACTGGTCTACTCGTCTACTGCGCTACTACTCTCTGCCATGCCTGGGCGGGACGCGGCGTGAAAGTTTGCATGTTTATATACTTGAAGTACTCAAAACCCGCGAGTATGAACGGAGAGACTGAATGTGGATGAAACAAAAGAGGTCACTTAGTATAGAAAGGACAACACTTGATCTAACATGTGAAATGTATAGTTTATAGATATACATATGTTTGACGGCCGTCTGGTCTAGTGGTTAGAGCTCCTGACTGCGAAACTTGAGGTCGCGGGTTCGAATCTCGCTGAGGGCAGATATTTGTGTGGTGAACACGAAGATTTGTATCTTAGTCTTGGATGTCCTATATATTTAAGTATATATCTATCTATATAAGTAAATATATCGTTGTCTAGTGACCATAACACATGATTTGCATGATTTTGGGACTAAGTCAATTTGTGTGGAACCTGGTGTCCCAGGTATTTATTATTATTATTATTATATGTATAAGCGTTATGGAAGTACAACATTGAGGATATCGCTCAGGCATTGCTGACCTTGTCAGAATCATTGCACACACATTTTCAAAAAATCCGTGCATTACTCTCTAGCCTTCGCGAGAGGACCTAACAGCTTGAACGTACGTGGAAGGAACTTTTTCAAACCTCTCTCGATGGCAAGGCGAAGACGGAACGTATGAGCGATTTAAATAGTTTTTGCTTTGTATGAAAATTATTTGTTCAGATATACCTACTCAGTTAGTTAAGACTCTGACAAGCTATTAGTAATATAACACCTATGTGACTAACTCTCAATGCCTTAACAAGCATAATAAATGTTATCAAACTGGACACTCAAGTCCCGGCACATCTAATTCTAAAATAATTGGATCTCACATCGCGTCTACAACTATCTCAATTGTACATAGTGCCCTAATTTGTTCGCGTCGCCACACACTCTGGGGGAAGCCACTTGTCATTAGAAATAACCATTTTGAAAAGCACTTCCTCTGATGTATTAAGAACCTTATTGCGATGATATTAAGGTTCAATTGCCAAGTACGAGTAAATTGGATGCTGGTGGAGGATTTAAAGCAGACGAGAAGTCAGAGGATATGTGGTGACAATGGCGCGCGATGCAACTATTTCATACAAGTGTGGAGTTAAAGTTGGTCATTGTTCGTTTGTATCTTCAACCATAAATATTACAGCTTATCGATCACGGGGTAAGAAGTAGAGTGTCAGTGCTCCTGGACTTTTGCTCCATCCACAGATATCAGTCTCTTTTGCTCCATCCACAGTCATCAGTCTCTTTTGCTCCATCCACATTCGTCAGTCTCTTCATACGTGCTCACGTCCTCAAAACACATACATGCATGGCATCACACCGCGTCCTTTACGTAGTAGGTGGGAGTAGATCGCAAACTCTCTATAGAATTACAGATTCCAAAACACTATACAAATACCGTCTGATATCTGCTACCTTTTAACGCCTAAGCCATTGAACCAAACGAGATGAATTTTGGTATCGGGAAGATGGAACCTTAAAGAAGCATTAGTACATACCATCACGCCGAGTCCCTAAGGAGGTAAGCAGAGAGAGTAGAGCGCCAGTTCTCTCTGGACTTACATATCTCTTCCGCTTGGAAAAGCACCTAAATTGAAAGATATTTTCAGTCTAGGTGCTGTTTTATTCGCGTAAGTGCAAGAATAATAATAATTTTACTTATTAATTAAATATAAAAATTGTTTATTGGGATCAATATTTTTTCATCTATATATATATAAAAGGAATGTTTATCTGTATGTCATTTATAGAATCGATAACGGCTGGACCGATTTTAATGAAATTTTATTTGTTTCTTCTGATGTATTCGAGAATGGTTTAGATTCACAATTGCACCCGATAGGTGGCGTCACTGGGTCCGTGACTTTTATTTTTTCACCCAAGCGAAGCTGGGCGGGACAACTAGTGCTATATGCACTTGAATTGAGCTCCGAGCAACTGATAGTCCTATAATAATAGAATATACATATTTTATAGGGTGTTTTTTTAATTTAACCAAAAGTTTGAAAAAGTCCGGCGATACCTATTTAAAGAAGTGAAAGCTTTTCTTTCACAGTTACAACAGAATTCTAATAAAAAACTTTTACTTTATCCCGAATAGTGATGTGGGACCTGGGACCATTATACAAGGCCGCAGATAGACCTGCAAAGTGAAATCGGCAAAGATATACGACGCTATAAAAAGCCACAGCAGTTTATTCTGCTAAGTAAAAGGTTTTCCCCAACAGCATAATAACCGGCGTGGTCCCGTCTCGTGCATTTTTCACGCCGTCCATTATGCGCGCACACGGCGTGTGTAATGAAGTGGTCGCTGGTATGAGCGCGTGATGACGTCATTGTACATGTCATACCATAGGGTTGGTAAACGATAGATTTGTCGCATGTAGTGCATTAGGTAGCGTAAGTATTGATAACCCGTAGAGAACGAGTGGTTTATTAATTGTCAACTGTATTTCTAATTCCTACATTTCTGTACATTCTGTACTGTCAAATCCCAACATGGGGATTTAACTTTGTTAAACCGCTAAACCAGAGTCCAATATGGCCTGGTATAGCCGAGAGGTTGTGTAGTTGCCTGCAATCCAGAGATTGCAGTTCACATACCGATTGTACAAATGAATTTATCTGAACTTAAGTGCAATGAGTCACACTAATCGGCATATTAATAGGCATCGGGATGTTTGCCGAGTCGTGGGTCGACAGCTCCAGTGCAACTATGCGGAAAAGGTATGTACTTACTAACTCTAGGCTAAGTTCAAACATGTAATCTACTAACCCATGGCCTCCTGATGGTCGAAATAAATGATTTATTATTATTACTAAGAGCTTTGCTAACATGAAAAACATCGAGAGGAAGCCTGTATACGTCTAAGAAACATTTAAAGACGTATATATTATCGTGATGCAGTAACGGCGATGGATTTGCTATCCGTCCCGTTGGTACCATTTCTTTGGTGAAAATATATTAATCCTAAAACTTTTTTATAGCAAAAAGCTCCCAATTAAAAGTCAAAGATAAAATTGTTTAATTTACCCTAAAAAACCAATCTCTCCTAGATAAAGTCTTCGGCTGGGTGAAAATAAATTTCGCCTTTTAATCGTTCGCCCTTACAACGTTAATAATAGACGCAGAGGGTAATAAATAACTTTAATTATGCTGTCACACCCTTTGCAAGCACGGCATCAAGTTTTCAGGTCAAATTATTGCTTTCACCAGATTAATGTTTAATAATAATTAGGGACTTCAATATAAAATACCGACGAAAAATCACATTATTGAAATTAACTTGAAATTGTTGTAGCATATTAGGTGAATTAAATACGTTTGAGAATAATTAATTATATATTTTACGTATACGTAAACGTATTATATATTGAGCTACGAGTTAGAAGGGAGCTAGCACTAGCGGCTTATATCTTTAGATAATAATATATCCTCACGACTTTGCACAAGGGTTCCCGATAGGGAAGGCAGAGGTATATAGGTAGTACCCACACACCCACTTTCCACCAGAGATATATTTTAGGTGCCAACGTGACAGATAATAATAATAATAATAAATACCTGGGACAATTCCACATAAATTGACCTAGTCCCAAGTTAAGCAAAGCTTGTGGTATGGTAACTAGACAATGATATATTTACTTATATAAATAGATATATACATAAATACATAGGACATCCAAGACTAAGGTACAAATACTCGATTTCATCACACAAATATCTGTCCTCAGCGGGATTCGTACCCGCGACCTCAAGTTTCGCAGTCAGGAGCTCTAACCACTAGACCAGACGGTCGTCAATGGATGGAGAGTCCATCGCCGTTACTCAAGCACGGCTATACACTTTTTGAATTGAATGAAACACGCTTTTTGAATTATTTCTTAGACGTATCCAGGTTTCCTCTCGATGTTTTCCTTCACCATAATACCTTTAGAGTTCTGAGAATACTTATATTTAGAGTTATACCTCTGCCTACACCTAGGGGATCCTTATGGGAAGGCTTGGGGATATATTATATATGATAGTTTCGTAATATGAATGCCGAACATCCAAACAATTAACCTGAATAACGTCTCATTACCCTATTCCACGGCCTGGTGTGATCTTGCAATAGTTATCCAATAAGCCTAATAGTTACCTCTTACCAATTTCCTAATCAACCCTTTCCTGCCAATCACAACCCAGATTATTCACTACCACTTAAGGATTGCACGCGCTACCTGTATTAATTGTTGGGCCGAAATAGGGGGTCTAACTACATATCGAACCGAAGTTGAATTTCCAATTCTTGTCCGACTCCAGCAATCGGTTTTAACTTAGAATTTAATCTTGTTTTAAGTACATCATACCGATCACAGTCACACAGACCGGAATACTATTGTCACATCACTCCGCCTGCGTTCTGGTCATATTCCATCGAATAAATTCGCTTTTTTTATGAAAAAGGTTCCCTCTCCAAATTGCAATACTTGTAACGTCTGTGACGATGTATATCACATCCTGATGGAATGTGACCAGAACAAAGATGTCAGAAGAACTATGTTTGGATGTACCCAGGATGTGGGTCTGTGTAACAGCATCTTGGCGAACCCTAGTTCTGACAATATAAAGTGTTTGTTAAAATTGTATATGCGTAGATTTTAAGTGATTTTATTTTATATCCAGGTGTCCTCACGGAGCGACATAGTCGCTGTGCGACAAAACTCCTATAATAAATAGAAAAAAAAAAAGAAAAAAAGTACATCTTACTAATTCTTCTAATATTATAAATTCTGTGCCGTGGCTAAGTGGTTCGAGTGGTTGCTTGCAATGCAAAGATTGCATGTTCAAATCCCGACTGTGACAATTAGTTATTCTGTAACTAAACGATATTTTATTCAACGTAAGGGATACAGAATCAACGCATAATATTTAATGTCATAAATGAAATATAATTATACTGTTACCCTCGTTTCCAAGAAAAACCTTGGAAACGGTTTTCAGAGATTTAACGGTGGTCTTAGCTGGCAACCCTGATATTCCCAGATCACAGAAAACATATTTTCATTCGCGGTTGCCATCCGTGGATACCAACCTCAGTAAGGTTTTTGTGAGGTATGATGTTTGTGGGTTACAAACGTCTAAAGATGGAGGGAGTGGGCGCTAAACGCTTACCCTCACGCGGTCCACATGCTGACTTGCTACTTTCGTGATATGCAAGAAATTATTTATATAATAATATAATATATCCTCACGCCTTCCCACAAGAGTCCCCGAAGGGGTAGGCAGAGGTCTATAGGCCTCTGGCGGTCAGGTGCCAACGTGACAGATGACGAGTCCATCGCCGTTACTCCAGCACGCCTATACATACGCCTTTGAATTTCTTCTCAGACGTATGCAGGTTTCCTCTCGATGTTTTCCTTCACCGTTAAGCTCGTGGTGTGCCTAATCACTGTACTTAAGTTCAGAAAAACTCATTGGTACAGTCGGGATTCGAACTTGCGACCTTTGCGTCGCTGGCAACTGCTCGAACCACTCGGCCACCCGTGATCTTTTCCTTCACCGTAAAGCTCGTGGTGTGACTAATCACTGTACTTAAGTTCAGAAAAAACTCATTGGTACAGTCGGGATTCGAACTTGCGACCTTTGCGTCGCAGGCAACTGCTCGAATCACTCGGTCACCACGGCTTCTTTAGAAATTATTTATATACTTTATATATATTTTTACTAGAAACCTCCGTCAATATTAAGCTATTTCATACCATCCGTATACACCGACGTAAAAACATTAAATTTGTTCATTTATTGTATTGTAATAAATATATTATTATGTGGACGTTCCCGTTTTCCTAGTATTCGAAACCGACTAGTATGTATGAAGATACTGCTGAATGTGGTCGAAGCATTAGGGTCATGCTAGTATAGAGAAAACTGGCGCTCTACTCTCTCTGCCAACCCCCGTTAGGGACTCGGCGTGATGCTATGTATGTATGCTAATCCAGCTAATAATCTACATCTCTGTGCAAAACTTCATACAAATCCGTTCAGTTGTTTTTGCGTGAAGAATGAACAAACCTCCTCAAAATCTTCGCGTTTATAATATTAGTATTGGCGAACCGACAATAGACAATTTATCCCTATACCTTTAAACGAGCAATTCTTGTATATATCTATATATATAATCTGAATCTGGGAAACGGCTCCAACGATTTTCATGAAATTTAATAAGGGGGAGATTTTGGGGGCGATAAATTGATCTAGCTAGGTTTCATTTAAAAAAAAAGTCGTTTTATCCGTGTTTTTAGGCATTGAAAATCTCCAACAATTTCATTAATATATGAATTTCCCCACTGATAAAGCGTTGCTAAGCAACAAACTTTAAGCCAATGGGTGTTTGGTTGTCATATGTATGTCATTCGTACGAAAAAATGAAAAAATATAAATCTGAAAAATACCGAGCTAAGCTCGGTCATCCAGGTACTTTACATTATGAGAACATACATAGTATACAAGAAAGTTACGAGTAAGAAATGAAATAAAAAGCAAAGTTATGTTTTCAGAAATAGAATATACAAAATAAATATGACAAAGTTACGGTAGACCTATCAACAGTTCAGTGTGTTTTGTTTGCAGCACGGCCACAAGAGTGAGCATCGAGCCACTTTCTGAATTTCCATTGTAAATATGTCCAACCCTTTCTAACGGTGATACGAGTATGTTTACCGTCGCCCTTTTACGCTTTTCGAGGTGAAAAACTTTGCGGAGTTCGTCCCTTGCGTAATCGAGGATATAGTGAAGTTTAGCGAGCGAATGTGTTAGTGAGTGAAAGAGCCGTAGTGGCTTATTGTACTGCAACACAAATTGCAAGTCCGAATCCCTACTGTACCAATAAGTTTTTCTGAACTTATGTGCAGTAATTAGTCACACGACGAGCCCATACCCATACTAAGCTTGGCGGGACAGCTAGTAGGTACACAATTAAAACAAATTGCTTCGAAAAGTTACATATTTAGATTTGTCTGATCTGTTTATCACTATATTGAAGCGACCATTAAGAACCGTCGTTTAATGGGGGTATTTACAATGTGGCTATTTGATAGAAGTTCGGCAGTGGTTTCATATGTCAATTAACTGTGTGCGCAATAGCAGGGAAAAAGGAAAGCGGTTCAAAGAATAGAGCACAACCGGTCTCTAGTTAAAAATGGGAGTTTCCCTCTGAGATAGTAG
>JACCPG010008713.1:0-43429 GCA_016069955.1 Drepana arcuata
CACAGGGTCTCGTCTGATTGCCTCCAGTCTGTTTGAGTAATTAAAATTTGAAGATCGATGCAACTGCCTCGGTCGGTGAGGACGATGCAAAGGGTTCGGTGTCGAGATAACGTTCGGATGAGGGTTATTTGAATTTGATTTCCAAGTTTAAATTACAATCGACCAGTGTTATGATAAATTTGTGCAGGTATTTTGGTAGCAAAGAGTACGTTCTTTATACTAATATAAGACAGAGGCAGAGTCTGTTTGTTCCAAACGAACTCATGAACTACTTATCCCTCTTACTGACGAAGGCTTTATGTTGTAAGTCATCATGCTATCAAAGAACTGGAGCAGTAGTTAAGTATATGTATGATAATTAAATTTAACGTCGGTTAAACCGCAAGGCCTATTATTAAATATTTCTAAAATAAAATACTATTCATGTTTTAGACAAGCGATTGTAATAGAATAGAAACGAATAGAATACCAATAGTGTTAGTAAATACAGGATTTAACTGATGAAACTGTATTAATAAGAACTATCTCGCTCAGAGAATCAGTATTGCTATCCAGCGTGGCAATGCTGCTAGTCTTCTTGGCACGTTGCCTCGGGATACCGATTTGGGACAAATATTTTATCTGTAAGTAGTTAGTTTCAACTGTTCTTTGTAAATATTATTAATTGTTGTTATTGTAAATAAATAATTGGTAAGAACTAATTGTATTCACAAAATTAACTAAAATTAAACATACACGCGTAGCGTAGGTTTCTCCCTCAGCTTCCAGGGGCACCAGGCACATACACATGTGTGTGCACCCAATATCCCAGGATAAGGCAGTCGGGCTTCTGCGATATAATATGTAAAAGGTACATAAAAAACAACGACACAATTTGGCAATATGAATCCTGTTGTTCTGAAATCAAACATTTGTAATTTTGTCACTAGTAATTTCAATTCGTATGTGATCACATAATATTGTCCTGCATTCCCCATGTATCCATACCTACGCTACAGAAGGCAAGGCTTAGCTCACATACCTTTGCAAGTAACTAGGCAGCTTGTAAACATTAAACAACAATACGTAATCAGAGTCAACATCGACTTGTGATTGACTTATCTAACGGTGGTGATCAGTTGCAGTTTACGTGGGAGCTGCCTCCGCGTCAACTCGTGATAACATCGCTGGAGACTTGAGGCTTTATGTGATAGTCACGACTTTAGTCACGAGTGCGAAGGAGACACTTGTATATAAAGTCTATATATCCGTCCCTTTCGGTGTGTTGGAAAATGTTGGCGATAGCACATCGTGGTAAGGTACCTAATCACACGTTAGTGGATGGATGAGGGCCAATTTTACGACATGACGACTGTCTGGTCTAGTGGTTAGAGCTCTTGACTGCAAAACTTGAGGTCGCAGGCTCAAATCCCGCTGAGGGCAGATATTTGTGTGATGATCACGAATATTTGTACCTTAGTCTTGGATGTCCTATGTATTTAAGAATATATCTATCTATATAAGTAAATATATCGTTGTCTAGTTACCATAACACAAGCTTTGCTTTATTTGGGACTAGGTCAATTTGTGTGGAATTGTCCCAGGTATTTATTATTTTATTAATTTTGCGTGCGTTTTGCTGTGCGTGTTTGTCTAAAAATATGGAAATAAGAGTTATTTCATTAATTTCAGCGGTCTTTCTGTACATCACTATATAGCGGATTGACAGTATTAACAGTGACTTTTTATCGCTCCTGGCACACATATTTTTTTCTTTTTACAACTTTAAATAAAAAAAAATATGATGCACAATATGACCAGGTAGGATTCATAGATTTCATCTTCTCCAGATGCCTGTCCAATTAGTGAAGGTTGGCTATCATCTCATGGAAGTTATCCCTATCTTGTGTGAGGCAGAATAATTGCTCGGCGTTCCCGATACCAGTCCACTCTCGTATGTTGCACAGCCAAGAACGCTTCGCTTGCCGGCGACTTTACTCACTACAGTTATGTATTTGCAGAAACTGATATCAATAATGTATTAGAAACTGTCCGAAGTATGCTGTGTGCATTATGTAGACACCAGTTCCATTTACGCAGACTGCGTGCATTAAAATCTAGATAATAAAGACCCAATATTCAAAGTCAGCAAGCTTACATTCTGATGGAAAAAAAATTAAGAAGTCGCTCGCTGCCAACCAATTAAACTAATTGGTTGGCAGACTAATCCGAGCGACTTAATCGAAATTCACAGAATGTGACATTTTGTTCATCTTTTTATACATACATTCAAATATATATCTACGTATATATGTGAGTGCTTTGTTTATATATATTTATTTATAAAAGGCACCTTTATATACTTATTTCTATAAAATAAGACATCACCCTCTTATCACCAAACTTTATTAAGGTTGACATGTAAAATGGCGAGTCTGTAGAAGTTCCTCAAACACGACTGTAACTATATGGGATTTTGATGATTTTTTTAAACATATGCATGTTTCTTCACGAAGACATCATATTTACTTCAACGTAAAGCTTGTATGATAAATCATTGTATTTAAGTTAAAACCTGCACAAAATCTTAGTTTGGCAGGCAACTACTCGAACCACTCGGCTTGCACATATCTATACAAATACTACGCCTACAATCAATGTCGACCAATCCTGCCTATTGATCCACTTTATTATGAAAAGCGGCACAGCGGAAAAGCCGAATTGAACAGTAACATATGGTGCAAGCGTACACAGCCTACACAATTGGGTCCGGAACTGAGTCGCAGGGAAAGGCACAAAACGGGCGAACCGAGGTAAGACTATGAAAGAGAGTATTCAACTATGCCCTACTAGCTGCCACCCGATATCATTAATTTTGATTTTTTTCCGCTTAAATGTGTCTTTACAAACCTGTGTCAGTTGACGTACGTACTTTAGTAGAGTCTGCAGAAAAGTTAGGTTAGCTTTACTTCATGATTCTATTCTAACTTTGTTGTGATATAATTTGAAACTAATGTTTTTATCAAACTAATCGGTAGGTTTAGCTCTGAGAGGAAATGGCTCTGCTACTATTTTCAAAGAATGAACCTTATGAAGATTTTACGAAGATTACGCACTTTAACAGAAATAAATATTGTCTACAACGCAATATAGTATGCATATTATGTATGTCTGGAGATAACTCAAACATTCGTATACAAAAAGTAAAGGACTATACTATTTTTTTAAACACAGCCGTAATGGCTGAACGACTATAAAAGTCGCATAGAACGCAAATCTTGCTAGTTTGAATTCCGACTGTTTGATTACTTTTCAAAGATCATCCTTCCGCACCAATAATGATAGTGTTACTACCCCATAATGTAAGTATTACTTATAATACCTACATATCATCACGCCGAATCCCTCACGGGGTAGGCAGATATATCTAATAAAGCGCCAGTTCTCTCTAGTCTTAAAAATCCCTTTCGCTTTATCCACTTCATACACGTTTAAGTTTCGAGTACTCTGGCGTTCTTATCCTTGAGTGTTCGATCAATGTGATCTAGTAGATACTGTATAATATTATAGTATACTGAACTTCCATAAGCTAAAAAGCTTCACATCAGTGGTCTTTCATCTAGTATGAATACGAGCACAATGATTGTAAATGAGGTAATTAATCCCTCTACCTACCGAAGTGGGCGTAAGCCGGTGACTCGTGACTTAGCTCGTAAGACAATCACGGTTGTAATTATGTGTGGACATGATTGACAGTCACATTTTAACCACTGTGATGTGGTTCACTATCTGCAATCATGTGCTTATTGTTGTGACAATATTACGTTTAAAGAAATAAGTTGTGTAACTTTATGAGAACTAGGGTCTTATTAAAATTGCTACATGTACCCTTACATTCTCCCGTTGCACTCTCGGCTTGGAAATGTTATGAAGACTTATTACTACTATGAATGTGAAAGTGATTTTGCTTGTTTGTTACACTTTGAAGTCTCAACTACCCAACATTTCAGAAGTACTAAAGTGGTTATAGTACCTTAATTAGGTACTTCTCCCGAGAGATAGAAATGTATATAATTTTGCCAACTAAATGAATATTTGCAACATGATTTCTGGAGTATAACAAGGGAAAAGGGGGATTACCTAAAAAAAAGTCGCGAGTGAAGTCGTAGACAAAATCTAAAGCATAACGTAATGGATAATAATACCCATGCTATCGCTACGAGTAGCGCACAATAATTACCGTCCTCCAATTCCGTGCAATGTCGCGCTCGCGGCTGTATCGAAAAACTTTTAATTTAGCCAAGACTCCTTTGTAAGTCTTTTAAAAAGCTTCAAGTATTGTATGCATTTAACAAGGAGCCTCGGTGACAGTTATTAATGGATTTCCTACTATTTTTCTCGGCTGGTGCAAAGGATCGGCTTAGGTACTAGCCTCTTTGTTCCGTTCGCTGGTGAATTCAAAACGGATTCCTACTATACTTCGTAAAGATGTAGGTTGTTCGGAATTACGTAATTGTATTTCACTACACTTCTTATGTTTAATTATAAGTCACACTTCTATGTCTCCTTTATGGAGTTAACGTATAGTCTTCTCAAACTCATAGGAATTCTAATACCTATGAGTTTGAGAAGACTATACAATAAGTGATTTTTAAACCTTAAATGCTTAATATAAATCCTCACTCGACACTACAAAATTATAATAATAATAAAGGTAATAAATAATTAACGTTCCTTCTCACGCCCTCGCACAAGGCTCTCCGAAAGAGCACTTCTGCCAGTAGGCACACAACACTCACTCTTCGCTGGAGATATATTTAGGTGCCAACGTGGCAGATGGCGAGTCGATCACCGTTTACATACATTGGTACATGTTTGAATTTCTTCTCAAGCGTATGCTGGTTTCCTGCCAATGTTTTTCTTAACCGTAAAGCTATTGCGATTAAACACAGGTATTTAGTTTATAAAACTCGTTATGAAACATTAACAATGCGGATACTCGAACCGAACAATATATAGTGTTCTCTTTAAACTCATTACTATAATAATAAATAATAATATATCCTCACGCCTTCCCACAAGGGTCCCCGAACGGGTAGGCAGAGATGTATAGGTAATACCCACACACCCACTTTCCGCCAGAGGTATATTAGGTGCCAACGTGACAGATGGCACTAACTAAATTCAAAACAAGTATTATGCTTACTGCAATATTAGCAACGGTATCTTCAAAACTTTCCGTGAGAGATTACAAGATTTTCAATCTATATTGTCTACGGATGTGACGTCGGGATATTTTTCGAAATCCACGCTCCGAAAGGATCATTACTCATTCCGGAGCCCGGTGCAGAGCGCCGCTTTTTGCGACCGCTGATGCAACTTACAAACTGAAATGTGGATTTGCGAAACGGCTTCTAAGAATTTAGATTTTATTCCTTTTACAATTGGTACAATAATATTTTAATAAAAATATCATATCACTAATCATTGTTTTTATTATAATAATTTACACGAATTTCCTCAATTACAATTATGACGATCAAACACCACACCTCATGTATTGAGGTGTGGTGTTTCATCGTCATTCGCGCAAAAACTACAAGTAATCACAAATTTGGCACAAAGCAAGATTCATAGCTAGATCCACTACATCCGCAACAATTAAATCCAAACGTATGCAGGTAAAACAGCGAGACAAAGACTTAGTATAACTAAAAAATATTGTTGTATATAAAAAAAAGAAATACATGTCAAAATTAAACGGAAATTATATACATACATATCATATCATCACGCCAAATCCCTAACGGGGTAGGCAGAGAGTATAGAGCGCCAGTTCTCTCTAGACTTACATACCTCTTTCGCTTCGTCCACATTCATCAGTCTCTTCATACATGCTCGTCGGTTTCGAGTACTCTTAACGGTCCCGTCCTTGAGAGTCCGATCTATTTGATCCAGGTAGTTGGAAATCGCTGTCCATGGCGCGTTCAAACGGAGGTCTGGTCTAGGTTAGAAACCTAAAGCTAAATGCAGATATAGTATCTGCATTTAGCTTGAGGTCGAGGATTCAAATCCTGTTGGAAAATTTAGGACAAGCTCTGAGGGTGCGATTCCCACTGACAATTTGCATTATCATTTGACAGTGGCAGCTAAATATATCTTTAAGACATGTCTTAAAATTTTTCATTGCCAATGACTCAGCTAGTTACGTAAACAAACACGACAACGAACGTACGAAACCTTATTATAACGAAAATCATATCCCAAGTGACATTCAGTTAAAATATCACTATTGTACTGCGAGCGTGCCGGCTACTGTGCGAATTCCGAACACCCTTGAGGCCGATCTATCAAACGTCTAACTTCGATATTAAGTTTTAGAACGTACCCCTCAGAAAGGAACTTCACTTATATTTCGAATCGATTGTTTCGTCATTCGAAGCTCGGATTGTGTCAAAATATTTACACCAATTCGGCACAATTTTCTGCTCGATCGATCAGTTTGTTTGTACATTTCAATACGAGTTAGAAAGTAAGATACATCGTACAACCGTGAAACGGAAGGTTATTCGAGAATAATGTAAGTTACCGTTTTGATTGATTGGATGCGAAATTATGTTTAGATTACACGCAGAAATTATCGAAGCAGGTTTTAATTTATTCGCATTTGAACGCGTTATTTTGCACTTTGCACTTTAAAAGATGTATGAAATCGTTCACCAGATTGTGCAAAAAGAGTGGTTCATTTTGGATTACATGGTTGATTAAATAGTCACCTACAAAGGTGGATTCTTTTGTAAAAAGAATGATCAAATATATTTATTTAATCATTGTCGGATAGACAGAGATGTATCAACATCCCTTTTTCGCCGGAGGTATATTTTGGTACCATCATGACTAAAGACGAGTGACTTACCGTTTTTCAAGCACGACTATACGTACCCACGTCTTTGAAAATCTTCTCAAACGTTAGCACCTTTCTTAACGATATTTTTCCGTCATTGTAATCACAATGAAGGAATAACATCGTGATGAAATACGAAAAGATGCCTGCAGGTTCGGAAGCGCGCGATCGATACCCCTGGTGTTGCAAGCGCCCATAGGCTGCAGTAACCGCTTACCATCCCGCGAACCGCATGCTAGCTTAGTATTATAAAAAACACGAAGGAATGCAAAACGTCAACGATTCTGCATATGCTTTTATGTGATGTATAGCGCTAGTAAAATTAAAAAGAAATGACAAAAGAGAAACGGTCCGCTCCCTATTCACGGAGGGATAATTCGCAGGATAGAGTGCGGAGTGAGTGAGGGGTGGAGATAAAAGATATATTTATCCAAAGATATCTCCACTGTACATGGGTTAAATTTATTCATTGAAATGCAAATTGCTTCTGCGAGGGTAGCTTTTAGAAAGGTTTAAAATTGTATTTATGTAAGTGGTTTGTTTGGTTCGAGTTGGAGTGTTTGTTGATATTTACAGAGTACATTATAAAGCTGATAAAAAGGAAGGAAAGAAAGTTAAAATTATGAAAGAAGAGAGTGATAAATGAAGCGAAAGAGGCCAGTAGGTATAGAGAGAAATATCTCGCTCTGGTTCCTGCCTACCCGTGAGGAACTAAGCGTCATGATAATATATAGGAATAAGGAATAGGGTATGATAGGATATAAAGTATCTGCCTATTGTGACTGCCAGTGACTCTCCATTAAGACCTCTTTCAGAATACTAAAAAATATATAAAATTACGACTGGATCCGCAGAATTCAGTAAGTGTTATTTAGCTATTATAATGTATCTTTAATGTGTAAATAAATGAATATTTGTGAAATCTTCAAGCTGAGGTATACAATTGAAGGAATATATTTTTACCTAAATAAATACACGTGCTTATTTATGTATGAAACTAGTTGTGCTCCGTGGTTTTACCCGTGAAAATTTTTATTTTGTTGGTTTAATTCTTCTAGAATATAGCATACTATTTTATCTATAAGTAGTTAGTTACTACTGCTTTTTGTAAATATTGTTAATTGTTGTAAATTGTAAATAAAGCAGTCAAAAATCAAGCAAGTCCTATATGCTAATCCTGGTAATAATCTATCACTTTGCCAAATTTCATTAAATTCCGTTCAGCCGTTCTGGCGTGATTGAGCAATAATTATCCTCACAAACTTCCGCATTCATAATTTTATTATAATGTCAGTGATGTCAGCTATTAAATTTCATAGTCGGTCACAATACCTACTATTGCTCATCCCTCCTTTTTCCTAATGAGAACCGACCACACATTCTGAGTAAGTTTCCCAGTAAATCGTGACCAATATCCAATCTAAGGGCACAAGAGGAAAAAAATTGTACCGCGACTCCGGCGCTGCTGCACTGTCGCGACTGTTCGCTGATTAATGAAAGATCTGCTCATCCATCCGGAAATCGCCTTATGACACAGTTTTATCTCAAGGCAATAAGGATCTTAAGTAGGTACAGCTGCAAACCAGTTTAGCGTGCAAAATGTTTTCCCCTTAGGGCTTTTATATGTAAGGAGGTCAAGAATACCAAACGCTTCCCCTCGACGTTGTAACATTTGACGTTTTTGTGAGATATAGGTACCACCATATACACAAAATGGCAAAATATGAACTTTAATAATTCGCCATAAGATACATAACTATATGACTCTTGAGCTGATTCGTAAAGTACATGGTATTTTTTGGACTATATTTAAATGATAAATACCAGATTTTTTGGAATATTACATTCGCGTCTTTAAACTCAGAAGATTATTTAAGTGTCAGATGGTGATTCTGTCGCCTTCTTTCAGACATGACATTATACTCATCTTGGAATTTCTTCTCAAACGTGTTATATGAGCGTATTCTATTTAAAGCTACATTAATGTGATAAATGTGAAAGTAATCCTGATTGCGAAAAGCAATGGGCTTACACAAATAAAAATATGGGAGTGACATAGGAGTTGAAAATGTGTAGAGCAATCCACAACTCCTTCATTTAGAGTTGGATATGAACATTTAATTTAAACTCTAATATAAAGTTATTTCATCCAGAAATAGCTTCATATCTCCTCCTTTATTTCAAATATTTTAAATTAATTCAATATATGTAAGTATCGAGCGGATAATCGAATTTGAATACGGGTAAAAACCTATATTTCCTTCAAATTGATGTTGATTGACGACAGTGTCCTATACTCAAAAGGCGAATAATACCTACCTATAATTTTCAGCACCATCCTTCAATTTCAACGTAAAATTTTGATGAGACGTCGAAAACCGTTCGATACGGAACCTCTTAAGTTATTATTGGGGAAGATGGGTGACGTCACCCAGGGAGACAGATGGGGGGGAGGGAGAACGGTGTCGGCTGTCAAATGTCTGACATACGATGATGTGGCGCGGAAACTTTGCCTGGCTTCGAGTTACTGCTTATAATAGATATAAGTATGATACAAACATGAGATGTGTTAGTCAGCTGCTATGTTGAAGGATAACAAAGAAATAAGACACCTAGGTTTACAAGATAACAAACTGTCTACGTATTTGGCCATTTTTTATTTTTTTTTTATTTTGTAATTTAATTGTATTTCTTTGTTTTATTATATTTAATTGTAATGCCATTTTGTTATGGGTCAAGTACCTGAAATAAATATATTTTATTTATTTATTATTTATTTTGTTTTTTATTTATTGCCTAGTTTTATGTTATTGCCTATTTCGGCGCTGAAGGATAACAAAGAAAACAATTAACTAGGCTTAAAAAGCTGAGCAATTGTTATAATATTTTTTTAACCACTTAGATGTGAAACAGGTGACAAACGTGCGGTTCCCCTGATGGTAAGCGGTAACCGCCCCTATGGATCCCGGATAAATTTCATAGAAAATCTTAATGCCATATTCAAACAAAACATAATCAGATACGAGTACATCCTTAATATCCTTACTAATATTATAAATGTGAATGTAAGTTTGTTTGTTACGCTTTCACGTAAAAACTACTTAGCCGATCATCATAAAACTTTGTACACATATTCTTGGAGGTATTAGAAGTAACATAGGATACTTTTTATTGAAAAAAAAATTTTTTTTTATGAAAGATAAAAAAGCCGTCCACGCCGACGAAGTCGCGGGCACAGCTAGTAACAAAATAAAAATACCAATATAATGTAAGTAAACAGAGCTATACATCTGCAGTAGGTCGTAAGCATACACATGTTTGTATACATAATGTATCCCATAAATTTTGCTTCAATCCCGTCCCTAGTCTGGGAGGGGCAAGACATTGCAAAAAACGTCGGCACTCGGCCCTACAAAGATAGGAAACGAAGTCCGCCATTACAGAAAATTGGCTATCCGATCCCTTGCCCGGCTTGATTGCTTCGAAGTAATTTTTTTTGTTACAGTAATGATAGGTTAGCAATATCATATTGGAGCGGGAAAGATCCATGTTAGCCGTGGTGGCCGAGTGGTTCGAATAGACGCCTGCTACGCAAAGATTGCAAGTTCGATTCCCGACTGTGTTATTGAGTTTTCTCTCAACTTATGTACCTATAGTGATTAATTAAACTACGAGTTTTATGATGAAGGAAAACACCGGGAGGAAACCTGCATATATGTCTCAAAAGGGTTTCCCGTTCGAATTCGGATCTGCCCGACTGGGGCAGGACCTCCACCTTACAGAAGTCCGTAGCCAAATAACACAATTTTTTGTGTTGTGTTCCTACGTGGTGAATAAGGTTTCCAGTAATGAGCTCCTTGGGGAGGGGGGAGGATTGTTACATTGTGTTGGAAGCAGAGGGATTTAACCCAATATGCTGCCAACACACTATAACTCTGTGGTAACGCGCAAGTGATACTTCGGTATCGTGAGCGTAAATAGGCTACGGTAACCGTTTCCCATCAGGTGGGCCGTAAAAACGTACCTATGTAAGCACATATATGTGCTTACATAGGTAAATACGTATGTATGTATATACCTTTAAGTAACCCAGATATAAAACATTGATGCAAATAAATTTCAGTTTGAGTAACTTTCCTTCCAATATCGAATTCAAAGGCAAAACAAGAAACAAATAATACGATCAAGTCAGCTAAATACGTTTTTCTCCAGAATGATCATATTACAAGAAGGTCCTAACCACTTGAACAAACTTTAGAGCGATTTCAATCTTGAGTCACTTCTAATAAGGTGTAGATAAGTGCAGCATGGGGGCAAGTGAAATCCAAAGTTTGATTAAGGGTCTGTCGTATTGTTCATTAAACTTGGATTAAGTTTGTGCTGCTTTAACGAGCTGGTATCCAGTTAGCGTCTCGAAAAAACAACTTACGGAGGGCGCGACTTGACAAAGTTTCACAATGTCTTTATTACTTGATTCGCTTTCATGTAGGAAACTTACCTACTGATATTATAAATGCGAAAGCTTGTGAGGAATGATGAAGTTTGGCACAGTATGGCTATATGTGCCAAACTTCATATGGCTATGGCATATTGCATGCTACCCGTAGCATGTAATATGTACTACCGAATTGAAAGATTTAAAATTTTGGGAATTTGCACTCACTTTCTGCATTTTGGATGTACGTTTTAAATAATATTTGTTTTTTAAATATTAAGTTTTTTAATTTAATTAACTATGAGCCGTGGTGGCCGAGTGGTTCGAGCAGTTGCCTGCGACGCAAAGGTCGCAAGTTCGAATCCCGACTGTACCAATGAGTTTTTCTGAACTTAAGTACAGTGATTAGTCACACCACGAGCTTTACGGTGAAGGAAAACATCGAGAGGAAACCTGCATACGTCTGAGAAGAGATTCAAAGGCGTATGTATAGTCGTGCTTGAGTAACGGCGATGGACTCGCCATCTGTCACGTGGGCACCTAATATGCCTCTGGCGGAAAGTGGGTGTGTGGGTATTACCTATACACCTCTGCCTACCCCTTCGGGGACCCTTGTGGGAAGGCGTGAGGATATATTATTTATTATTATAAATATTAAGGATTTGTGGGGGCCAAGTGATTCGAGCAGTTGCCTGCAACACAAAACTTGCAAGTTGATAAAAGGAAATCATCGAGAGGAAAAAAAATCAAAGACAAATCGAAGTGCTGTAGTAATGGCGATGGTCTCGTCATTGCTCACTTTGGCGCCTAACATGTATTTCTGATGGAAAATTGCTGTTTGAGTGCTAATACCTACACATCTCTGCCTACCCCTCCGGGACTCTTTTGGGAAGACGTTAGGATATTATATGTTTTTAATAATATTATAAAAAGGCAGAATTTGTTGGTTTGATTGACTGCACTAACCTCAAGAACTATGTATAAATCTTATAATATAAAACATTATTTTTGCACAAAGACTATTTACTGCAGAAGGCCAAGAAAGCAGATAATCTAATGTGATGCAAGTGGAACCTATTAGCCATGATCTAGTGTGTTAAAATGGGCAAAACTTTTCAGCTACGTATACTTACGTAGTGTTGAGCTGAACCTAGAAACGAATAGAATAAATTGCCTAGAAATAGGCAAACATACCAATAATATAGCGTATTTTTAATGAGATTACATAATTCATGTTTGCTTGAATGAAAACTATGGATACACAATTTGGCAAACAACTTTAAAATAATCCTTATCACATTAAAGACTACGAGCTGTGAGCAAGCAACGAACTAAACATCCGTGCCACAATAAGATACCCGTCCATTTATTGATCAAACATCCATTGACTGTGCGTTGCCACCTTTTGTGGCCGCAGCCGATGGAAGCCGTGACTCGGCAGATCTGCCCACAGATGACCGTGATACTACCATTGTGATCCTCTAATTCAATAAAATCACCGGACATTTTTGTTTATTTGGCGTCGGCTCCCTTGTGCACTTACAACTCTTACAAACTTGTATTAGCGGCTTACTCTCCATGATAGTGGCATGACTTGTGTATTTTACTACTGTTTTGTTTTTATTGGTTAGTTAAGGCCCCAGTGAAGTTGTCACACCGATTGCGTGGGGTTACACGCTCTGTAAAACGTTTAATTTGGTAGTATGTTATTATCTGTTTATCTATGAGGAGCCGTGGTGGCCGAGTGGTTCGAGCAGTTGCCTGCGACGCAAAGGTCGCAAGTTCGCATCCCAACTGTACCAATGAGTTTTTCTGATCTTAAGTACAGTGATTAGTCACACCACGAGCTTTACGGTGAAGGAAAACATCGAGAGGAAACCTGCATACGTCTGAGAAGAAATCCAAATGCGTATGTATAGTCGTGCTTGAGTAACGGCGATGGACTCGCCATCTGTCACATTGGCACCTAATATACCTCTGGCGGAAAGTGGGTGTGTGGGTATTATCTATACACCTCTGCCTACCCCTTCCGGGACCCTTGGGGGAAGGCGTGAGGATATATATTATATTATATATTATTATCTAGTGAGGACTGGTGGTCTACTCTCTCAGCCTATCCCGTGAGGAACTCGGCGTGATGATATGTATGTATGTTATTGAGAAAGCGTTTTGGGATAATTTGGATATAACGAAAGGATAAGTGACCAAATCTATTTAAGCCAGTCTTGAAAAAGAGTTAGAGAATGACGTTTCTACTTAAAACATATTGATAACCTAGTATGGAAATGATAAGAGCCTATATCGGAAGCAGGCGAGCTTTTATGAAGACTCATGATTGTGCTAGAAGCGAAAGATGTTTGTAAGAAAGTCTGGCGCTCTACTCTCTCTGCCTATAGGGCAAAGAAACGTGATGATATGTGTTCAACTGCTGAAACGTGATGATATGTGTTCAAATGGCGCTGCCTTTGAAAACTTGGAACGGCTAGTGTAATAATACGCATTACCGAAGCAGCCTGAACTGAAGGTATGCAGTGATCTCGAGAGAAACGTTGGTGATGTTTTATATAGGTAAAACAATTGGTAATAAAATTTGGCACTTGGTGTGTCTTAGTCCTGTCATAAAAATCGTTGTGTTTTCGTTTGGTCTTAACGATATTGGTATATGCCATGTTAAAAGAGCCCGCATGGTTGGAGTTCTACGCGAAACAAATTAATCACATCATCATTATTATCACAAACGTGCAACTACTACCATGTAAATGCAGGTATAGTGTACTTTAATACACTCACGGCTTGTAAAAAACTATTAATTTTTACCTAATTATATCTCACTTGTCGTGTCCATTAAAATAATGAACAGTATAATGAAAAATAAAGGAAATTACATATTAAATATTTAAAACGCTCGTGTCGCTACTAGCAGAGACCATGTTCGTTCTGTATTATTACTAAAGCAGCTTCTTAATCTACGCAATAAGCTCGCGCTAAGCTTTTATCTCACATCCACAAATCCAAATACTTACTAGTTAGAAAGAGACACCTAAACAGAATGAGCTTAGACCTCTAACGGCGGTTTATACTTCTGTTTCGTTCAAACATACGGACTCGTTTATAGGTGGGAGGGGGAAGATACTCGTTGCGGTTTAATGCTATTGATGTGATACACGAGCGAATATGAGTTTTAACTGAAAGTAGTATGGTTGTTATTGATTTGATGAGTTGTGAACAAGATAGCAGAAAACAGCTCCGCCTTAAAAATGGAAGGTGGTATGTAAAAATTGATGAACATGTATAGGAGTCCTTAAAGTGACAGAGTGCGCTGGCGGGTCGGGCAGTGTATATTGTCTCAAAATGTTGCAGAGCACCGCACCTCCAGCTACATTGTTTATCAAAAAGTGATAAATCAAATGACGGTGCAGTAATACTATTTTATTAAAAACTTTAAATCTGTGAACTCGAGACTCAAGCGAGAAGTGTCTCAAAGTGCTAAACATTGTTAGTGATTCAAAGTGTGCTGTTTAGAGGTGATTATCATAACATAACAATGGAAGAATAATCTTCAAGGGATTTGGTATGGGAGTGATAAGTCTGTAAACGGTATTTCAGTGGCATCTGTTTTCGCCAGTTCCATTGAAATTATGTGCTAAATTGCTGAACCCTGATTCAAATGAGTCAATGATTTGCAAAATTTACGACGAGAGCTGAAACGATCCAGTTCAATCAATATCTATGGAATTTTCAAGTCAAAAATGAATGACAGAGAAAGAAAGAGCTTAGTTTTATAGTATATTTAATCTGCCTTGAAATTCTAGAACCAATAGCAAAGCTTCTTTGCAATTAATATTCGTAATAAACAGTTTCAAGACTTGCACCTTATGCTTCCTTTGGTTATGTTCTGATCATTACTTTTAGGTGACAGATAAAACATTACAATAAAATACAAAAAGTTTGAAATCAGAGCAAAAATGTTCCATCGCTGAATGGCGGCCATATTACCAGGCGTATTGAGTGCAAGGTGATGCGCGGTCTCGACCACGCCCACCATGAGTTCCTTCCTCATGAACGGAGGCTATCAACCGCAGCCTGACCCCAAGTTCCCGCCTTCCGAGGAGTACAGTCAAGCGGACTACATACCACCAGGAGAATACTATCAGCATCAACATTTGCAGTATGGATACCAGCATCAGTATGCACCGGTGCAGATCGGCTCAGGGTACGGATATGGAGGCTACTACCACCCTCTGCCCCAACATCCGCCAGTGGCTCCTCCGCCCAGACCTCCGGAGCCCTCCCATCCGTCTGACGCCGACCACGGCTTTGCGTCTTCCCACAGTGACGTTGCCCCGGGCTTAGCTGAACTAGGGCTGAGATTAGAGAGGCATATTGAAGAGGCAGCTCCTGCAGGGAGGAAGCTTCATGCTTTGGGACGGGAAGGCTCGCCCGTATCCGAGTTGGATGATGAAAGGCTCCTCCTGGATAGCCCGCCTGTTGAAGACGATGACTCCTCAATTTGCTCGGATAATACCGATCGAGTCATTTATCCTTGGATGAAGAAGATTCACGTGGCTGGGGCGTGTAAGTATGAATATCCTAACTTTTATCTTTTTAGCTCTGATATCTTTTTAGTCTGACATAGAGCTCTTTACTAAATAAATAATACCAAATACCTTAAAACTTTGGGACAATTCCACACAAATTGAGTCCCAAATTAAGCAAAGCTTGTGTTTTGGTATTTAGACAACGATATATTTACTTATGTAGATAAATAATAATATCCTCAAGCCTTCCCACAAGGGTCCCCTTCCCGCCTTCCTCTACAATTTGGGTTTGGAGCATATGACATAGGCACCTAATATGACCTGAAACTCTGAAAACGTGAAAGTGGGTGTATGGGTATTGATATTTCTCACAGGTATAGGTACAAAGCTGGCGAATAATCTGAATCATTGACAATAAAATAATAGATATACATATGTATACATGTACCTATCATTACGCCGAGTCCCTCACAAGGTAGGTAGAGACAATAGAGCGCCAGTTCTTTCTAGACTTAAAGACCACTTCCTTTGACTTCATCATCATTCATCAATTATATATGCTCGCCGGTTTCCAGTAGCCTTGATGATAAGTGATAGATTTAAATTAAATCATAATTAGAGCTAGCCTATACCAAATTTTCTAATACTTTAAAATCAATTACGCGTGTTCTTGACTAAACATAATTTTTACACAATACCAACCTAAACTCTGATCTAAATCCAAATTTCATACTAGCCCTAGTTTTCTAATACCTAGTATCGATATTTTGTAGTACTAGTCGACCACAAAGAATGTCTACCGTAGTGTGTAGATATTTATTATTATAATAATATAATATATCCTCACGCCTTCCCACAAGGGTCCCCGAAGGGGTAGGCAGAGGTGTATAGGTAATACCCACACACCCACTTTCCGCCAGAGGTGTATCAGGTGCCAACGTGACAGATGGCGAGTCCATCGCCGTTACTCACGCACGACTATACATACGCCTTTTGAATTTCTTTTCAGACGTATGCAGGTTTCCTCTCGATGTTTTCCTTCACCGTAAAGCTCGTGGTGTGACTAATCACTGTACTTAAGTTTTAGAAAAACTCATTGGTACAGTCGGGATTCGAACTTGCGACCTTTGCGTCGCAGGCAACTGCTCGAACCACTCGGCCACCACGGCTCTTTCATACTAGCCCTAGCTTTGTAATACCTAGTATCGATATTTTGTAGTACAGTCGACCACAAAGAATGTCTACCGTAGTGCGTAGATATTTATTAGTAAGAAAATACCTATCACGAGAAGAAACGGCGAAAGAAACTCCCAGGATTTCCCTTCTAACATTGCTTACCTCTTGTATGTAGAAGTAACAGACACGTTTTATTTTCACTGTCCTTTAATCATTCAAAATTTAATTAAAGCTCAATATACTAAGCATATTATAGTCGGATGCATCCGTTAAAACGTTTAGATATAATTATTGGCACTTGTTCTATGCAGTAAACTACTAGATTACTCCTCATAACATATAGATGAAGAAGATAACATATAGTCACCGAAAGGGTAGGCAGACGTGTATAGGTAGTACCCACACACCCACCATCCGACAGATATATAATATTGATAGATAGTGAGATAGCATAGAGATATAAGCGCCAACGTGGCAGATGGCGAGTACATCGCCGTTACTAGCCCTGCCTTGTAGTAACCGGTTACTTAAGCTTGTAGATACTTGCAATAACCGTGGTGAAAATCTTGTTGCTGACCTTCATGGTAAAGTTAACTGTGTTCGAAGCATAGGAGATGAACGGGTCCCATGCTGTCGGCATTGTCAATCCCGTGACCGTGGTATATGACTGTGTTCTTTTGGAAGGTAGAGTACAGTTCCAGCTTAGCAAATCGTGTTATGAATTGGTTGTGCCCAACCTGTAAGCTGCTCGTCAAACGCCGCCCAAGTCATCTGTTGAAGAGAAATAAGGTCCACGTTAACGGACACCAGCTGCAAACGAAATGAATAAAAAATATAATAAATCATTAAAAATATATAAATTCGTAGGCCAATTTGAAGGACAACAAATGTGTTCTTTGCGTTAATTCCACCGCCCTACATAAACAATCTATATTTTAAATCAAAGCAATGAAAAGAAAGCACAATAAAATTCGAATTCTTCAAGGGCCAAGATAAATGCAATAACATTAATTTCATCCTTAGCGGTTGATCCCGCCATTGTGTTTGAACCAAACATAAGTGCAAAATGTGCTTTTAAAGTGCCTTTAAGTATCACCGGCATGTTGCATAAAAGAATTAACAAATCACCACCAATCAATATCTTCGTCGAATGTTTGCGGATGCTCGGGATTCTTTAGGCGTGTGTCCTTTTGATGTGTTTTGACGTTTTACTAATGTCTTGTCATTAAGAAGGTCCTAGCCAAAGACCAGGACCTTTGTCGTGCGACAATGGGCCCAACACTCATGCTAATGAGGCCCGTTTATTTTTATAGCTTTTAAATAGCAGTTTGCGGTTGGGCATTTGTCGTTGAGATTATCAGCGAGTATTTCTTATGTGAAATAGGTTTTGATTTTTTGTGGGGACTATTTGTTTCGTATTCATGCTTTCTTTTAGCTAGTTGCAATGCTGTTCTGTTAACCTCTGGTTACACTATCCAATTCGAGTGTGCTTTTGCCCAGTGGGTGAAATCCGACCACATAGATAATTAAAAATCTGAAAAAAAATAATGACACGACATCAATTGCTATTGTAAAATAGATGTTTCCAATATTTCTCATTGGCACTAAAACTTGTCAATGACTTCGTCAATGAACTCATGAATGAAAAAGATTAAAACTGTTTTGTCTCACTTCTTTAGGTAATATAGGGTAGATATCTGATGTGAAAAGATATACTGTGCTTTAAGGTAGATAAGGCTTAGAATTAATACTTATGTCATTAAAATTGTATCAGTAAATATCATAAATAAATATATATCAGTAAAATTATAAATAATATTTGATAGTAAGTATATCTATTCTATACATTCTTAACACTTCATCTATCATCATATGTTTCGATTCAACAACGTTGGTACACAAGCATCATCATTACATACTGGGGTCATGACATCACATATTGTCTCATAATGTCCTTTTCGTGGCGATGACAGCTTTTTCAATTCAATAGTATTCAAAATTATGCATATTGTATTCATTTGCAACAAAAAGTTGATCTCCGAAGGTCAAAACAATGTCATCATTACAAAACCCTACATTGTTCACACTACAGAGTCCTGAGCTTCAAGCATCCTCGGGTCAAGAGTGTTAATGAACCGGTTTGATTGATCACCAATGAAATTGCTATCACACTCGCAGTTTCTTGGTTCCGAGTGGGTTTCCTTATCGACACCTGTCATTGGAATAACATTTTTCACTGTACAACAATAGTGGGATGGAGTTTAGATCCATCGCGAGGTAATGAGGAGGGACCACCGGGCAGGTCGGATGGCGCATGCGTCGCGAGATCGACTCGAGATTAACAGATCGCTCATGAGACCACACATTGGTCGCAGGTAGCCCGTAATTCAATTCAGATTGTCATCGTCCTGATGATGTGATAGTAGCTAACGAAGCGAAGATCGAACGTGTCGCCAGACCGGTAGCGGTGTAACGGGTCACCATGCTAAAGCTCTTGTCCTTCCATAATGACATTTATTACGTGACGGATAAAGTTCAATTATCAGGGCGTGATTACTTATCGGCTTTTAATGTAACGATATCTAGCTTACATGTTTTTTTGATAGATAGCAAAGTAAATTAAGTCTTGTCTTGTATGCGTATAGGTTTTATTTTCCATGTTCCCTTTTCTCCTAGTTTTTAATGGTACCTACTTATAATTTGTTTTCAAAACCAATGATTCAATATTGTAAGTCTACCCAGGTAAGATCTGCTCTCGTAGAAAGAAAAAGGTCGAAAAGCTTTGATCGCTGGCATTATTACAAAGACCTGACTTAATTGCAAAAAAAAATATTAAAAACATAATGATATAGGTATTTAAAAATGATTTATGAAATTACTTAAGAAATAAAATAAATTACGTGTAGTCGAAATATTAAATAGTTTCAATTATAAATTTGTTATCCAGGTTCCGGTTCCGGTTTGACTTAAGAAAAAAATTACAACAAATCTATTGCACAATTAGGTAGGTACTAATTACTAGTTATAAATCACAACAGTGAGTATAAACGATCTATTAGCAATAGCAGTTGAGCACATAATGATAATTTGTCAGCGAACTATTAATTGTAACTGAGTAGACGCTGTCCGAAATGTAATATTACAAGCTCTGTAACAATGTGTTTAAAAAAACTCCAACTCCAGTCCATATATATTATTTTAAAAATATCAATTCAAATAATATCTTAAATTTGATTCCATTTTCATTCGTAGACCGTCTACACGATAACGATACGTTTTCTTTTAGAACTATTTATTCTAATCCCGACTGTACCAATGAGTTTTTCTGAACTTAAGTACAGTGATGAGTCACACCACGAGCTTTACGGTGAAGGAAAACGTCGAGAGGAAACCTGCATACGTCTGAGAAGAAATTCAAAGGCGTATGTATAGTCGTGCCTGAGTAACGGCGATGGACTCGCCATCTGTCACGTTGGCACCTAATATACCTCTGGCGGAAAGTGGGTGTGTGGGTATTACCTAAACACCTCTGCCTACCCCTTCGGGGACTCTTGTGGGAAGGCGTGAGGGAGGATATATTATTATTATTATTACTGATATACATAGATATTCACCTAAAAGGAAACAAAGAGAGTCTGTTATAATTTTGTATTTTTTTATTATGTTTATTAATCATTAAATAATAAGCACAGCATATAATAACCATATATACGTATGGTTATTATACCACGCAAGTCCCTCACTGGGTAGACAGTCTACAATGAAATCGTGAATATTTTCACCAACTCCTGAATTGTAACTTTGATTATCAGCTTTATCATTATCTTCTATTATTACCATTCTTGTAAAAGTATTAGCTATAGAAGATATAATTTTCAACTTCTTCTTTAATCTTCATCAAAGTTTGAATAGCCCAAACATGTTAACAATAAATCAAACAAGTCTAGGAAGGGTTTCTTGAAGGTCACACTGTCTACCGTTGTGTGGTGGTTCAAACATATATTTTTGAACCGAACTAGCAAGAAATATATATTTTTTTGGCTACAAAGGTCTTCTTTAATAAATCCCAACTCACGTTAGTTCACAGATAGTAGTACTTTAATAACTGCTTTATGTACACCAGGACTAATTGAATGAAATTATATTTTAAGCGGCTTTTCGGAATGACCGAACGATTGAAACGCATACATATATTTTTTCCCATCATCAGTCACATCTTTAACGGTAATACGACGATATTAAAAAGCCCTTGAAATATTACCAAAGTAAAATTTTGTATATCCGAAATCTGTAGCTTAAAATACTAACGGTATGTGCCGGCGCGATTGTGGGCGGTAACCAACAACGCAATAGGTATAAATTGTAGCTATGTGCCCCAATTTACTTCTGTAGCCTCAACTCCGGATCAATGCGGGCTTGTCGACGTGACCACTGGAAATCTCGGGAGCGGACCCGCAACCGCACATGCCCCGGCCGAACCGCGAGATTCCTCAAGAATTCCTCGACCATCCCATTTCTACCCATCTCTTTCGCACGACAGGTTATTTTTATTTGCCATGAGCTAAGTTTAGAGAATCGGATGTGGTTTTTAAATAAACGTTCAGATATTCGAGATGTGAGTTTTGTTGGGATGTATATTGATAGTGTCCAAAATATTTCTTTTGTTAGTATTGTTTTGAAGACTATATCGATAACTTTCTCGTGGTGATCTCTTAGGGCTACCAGGATGTTCTTACTAATCTATGTAAAAATAAAATTATTTTTATTTCCTGCGATTTGTTGATTCAACGAGAGTCCAGTGCGACCTCACTTTTGAAGATAGAACACGGTGAACATTATTTAAATATTCAAAATTAATTTCTTTATCTATTCTAAATTTAAAATCATAGTCGGCTAACATTTATTTTATAAAGCAATGAGGTTAAGGTACTACTCACATTAAAATTTGTCTGCGCCACTACTATTCAAACATTTTCGTTCATAAATCAAAAGCTGGGAAATAAATAAAGAAAATTGTGCTAAGTAAGACATTAGACGGGCTTTTTAAGTTCCTTTGATACTGAACATAAAGGCAATTTCCTCTAGAGGAAATTACGAAATTACTTTAAATTTTCAGGTGACAATAGTACTATTCAGTGATAGGTAGGTATCGGTATTGTGTTTATTGATAGGACTACGTACTACAATAGAGAGGGTTATAGGTCTAAAGAAGAAAGGGTGGAAAAGGTCACATAGAAGTTGCTTATGAGCCTTTCACCTCATGTTAAGAACGCAATAATATTTACTAATAAAAAAAAACCTTAAAGGGAAAATCATATAACAGTTTGAGAACCATGACTGTACCAATGGTTCTCAAACATTTCTTCTCCCTTCAAACGATTGGAAAAAGGTTATAACGATGTGTATATCTAACTTATGTACGTAACGAGCTAAAAGACATTGTACATGTTAGATACATAACATTACGACTTCCCACATGGGTAACGCAGGCAAAAGTATTGTTAAGTTGCCAACATGACAGATGGCAAGTGCGAGACTTTTCATACTCCATACTTATGCGTATGTAGTCGTGCTTGAGTAACGGCGACTCGCCAACTAAACCGTTAGCACCTAAAATATATCTCTATCCGATAGTGGGTGTGTCGTGGTACTACCTATTATACACCTACCCCTTCGGGATCCTTGATCGGGATAGCATTTGAATTTCCTCGCAAACGTATACAGGTTTTCTCAAGATGTTAACTTTCACCGTAAAGCTCGTGGTCTTCATGGGTTCAAACCAGCACTCTAGGTTCTTCAAGCGACAACTCACTGGGTTCTTTACTAACTTCTATAGTAAAAATATAAATAATATATCCTCACGCCTTCCCACAAGGGTCCCCGAAGGGGTAGGCAGAGGTGTATAGGTAATACCCACACACCCACTTTCCGCCAAGGGTATATTAGGTGCCAACGTGACAGATGGCGAGTCCATCGCCGTTACTCAAGCACGACTATACATACGCCTTTGAATTTCTTCTCAGACGTATGTAGGTTTCTTCTCGATGTTTTCCTTCACCGTAAAACTCGTGGTGTGACTAATCATTGTACTTAAGTTCAGAAAAACTCATTGGTACAGTCGGGATTCGAACTTGCAACCTTTGCGTCGCAGGCAACTGCTCGGACCCCTCGGCCACCACGGCTAACGATACATAATATGCATGCGGCTAATGCCATGAAATAGCATACATACAAGGTCCACGTCAGAGGCCGTTGCGTGCCTTGGAATAATTTATGTGCAAACAACCTGGAGCGTGTTAATTAATGTGCATAATAATTACACTAGCGAGCATGAGCTTCCTTTGTTTTGATTAATGTGGCCAGTAAATTGGCTTTTTAGACTAACTAGTCGTGCCTTTGGACTCCAATGAGAGGTGTATGATATATTTTATGTAATACTAGCTGTCCCGCCCAGCTTCGCTCGGGTGAAAAAGTTAAATTGCCCGTAACACGATCGCAGCGCCATCTATCGGGTCCAATTGTAAATCTAAACCATTCTCGAATCCACCTTAAGACACACAGAAAGGGATAGCTTCGCCCCGGGTGAAAAAGTTAAATTCCTGAAACTCGATCGCAGCGCCACCTATCGGGTCCAATTTAATATAGCCTATGTTCACCGGAGATAGTGTAGCTTCCCAACAGTGAAAGAATTTCTCAAATCGGTCCAGTAGTTTTTGAGCCTATTCATTACAACCAAACAAACAAAGTTTTCCTCTTTATAATATTAGTGTAGAAGAGCTTTGATTTTTGTTGTAAATGTGGTCTTCGTGTCGCTTCGTGAAGTGCTAGACGGTTTGAAGCCAGGCGGTCTGAGAAATTTATAACTATTTTTCTTATTATTATTATTCTCTACACTATATATATACTAAATTGTTTATGCAAGTAACAATATTAAGACTATTAGCAAAACATCTGAGACAACCAAAAAATGTGGCGTAGGATGGCCCCGCATAGTTACTTCTGTGACTTACCTACTAATAAAACTGGGGAGCGTAGGATGCATTCCGCTTATATTGAAATCATTCAAATTCACATATAAAGAAAAGTCGATATTGATGTCGCTCTTCAGCCTTCAGTCAATATGTTGTATAAAATTTGTTGCTATATGCCCGATGCATGCGTGACGGTGACGTACCTACTCGCCATCTGTCACGTTGGCACCAAAAATATATCTCTGGCGGAAAGTGGGTGTGTGGGTACTACCTATACACCTCTTCCTATCCTTTTGGGGACCTTTGCGTTAAGATTGGTATGACGTCATTGATATACAAATGTACGTACCTACATCAAACTATACCATCTCTAAGAAACATCAAAGGAAATAGCGCGCTAATGGAAATAATTACAAAACTGCTACTTATTACTGTTACTGTAATGTACACCCGAAGCGGAGTAATTACAGGTATTTATAACGTAGCTTTTAATATACTGGCAGTTAATTGTACGGTTATTTAAAACGGATTTATTTTAACAAAGAGCGAATAGAACCGAAATAAGAAGTAAAGAAATTTAAATAATAAAATACTGCTAAGGTTTTATACAATTTCTTAAGAATTGATATATTTAGGACGTCTGTTCATCACAGAAATGTTCACCCCCAGCGGTAATCGAATCCGTGACCTCAAACTTCGTAGTCAAGAGTTCTGGCCACTAGACCAGAAGAATATCGATGACGTCTCTAGACTATACACCTTAGAACTCTGCAATAAATCCTATGAAAATACCATATGATTGCTATTATCACTACCTACTATATATTATAAAACAAAGTCCCCCGCCGCGTCTGTTTGTCTTTTCGCGATAAGCTTCTAAACTACTGAACAGATTTCCATGCGGTTTTCACCAAAAGAAAGAAAGGTTAGAGTGTGTTTGTCAAGATTCCGTGTACCTAAATTGGTCCGAAAAAGACATGTCGTCTGGCAGCTTTAATCGAATATGCTAATTCATCTGAGATGTAGCCAAACCCGAGCGGAGTCACTTGTAGGTGTATGTAAATCTAACAAAATCTGAAAATATGTTAATAAAAACCGTGTTGTGGGTACCTACACGTTCACGCTATTGGTTTCGCATTGCAAGGTTTGAAAGGAATTTCCTTCAGCGAAGGACCAACTAGTGGAATGAGCTCCCCGTTAAGATTTTTCCAAGATCATTTCGCCTGAACACTTACTAGTCGAGTGAGAGACAATAGGTTTTGTCTGCAAATGACAAAATTATAAACTACTTGAAGGAGCCGTGGTGGCCGAGTGGTTCGAGCAGTTGCCTGCGACGCAAAGGTCGCAAGTTCGAATCCCGACTGTGCCAATGAGTTTTTCTGAACTTAAGTACAGTGATTAGTCACACCACGAGCTTTACGGTGAAGGAAAACATCGAGAGGAAACCTGCATACGTCTGAGAAGAAATTCAAAGGCGTATGTATAGGCGTGCTGGAGTAACGGCGATGGACTCGCCATCTGTCACGTTGGCACCTAATATCTAATATACCTCTGGCGGAAAGTGGGTGTGTAGGTATTACCTATACACCTCTGCCTACCCTTTCGGGGACCCTTGTGGGAAGACGTGAGGATATATTATATTATTATTTACTTGAAAAAGAAAGTGACCTCACCAATTACCAGTAAATGAAAACGTCTGAAATACAATTAAGAATAACATTATAACATGATTATTGTAATTGCAATACAGTGGCTGTTGGTGATCACAACTGCCCGCGGGTGAAGTTATTTAAAGGCGATATCGAGACAGTAGGCACCTTTCAAATACCAAACATGTCAATCAAACCCATTCGTTGCGAAGTTTCAACTATACCTAATCACATTTTAAAAAGTAATTAAAAACAAATCTATTGACTTTAAATTAAACTAAGTCGAAATTATGAAATAATATTTTGAATTTTATACAAAATCAATCAACAAAGAACATAAACATATATACATACACATACATACATATCATCACGCCAGGTCCCTAACGCGCCAGTTCGCCACCGCCAGCGCCAGTTCTCTCTAGACTTACATACTTCTTTCGCTTCGTCCACATTCATCAGTCTCTTCATACATGCTCGTCGGTTTCGAGTACTCTTAACGTTCCCGTCCTTGAGAGTCCGATCTATTTGATCCAGGTAGTTGGAACGTGGCCTTCCTCTGGCTCTTCTTGCACACACTTTTGCTTTGTATATCTGTTTCGTCAATCTTTCTTCACTCATCCTTTCTATGATATATGCTTTGATATATATATATATATATATATATATATATATATAATAATAATATCCTCACGCCTTCCACAAGGGTCCCCGAAGGGGTAGGCAGAGGTGTATAGGTAATACCCACACACCCACTTTCCGCCAGAGGTATATTAGGTGCCAACGTGACAGATGGCGAGTCCATCGCCGTTACTCAAGCACGACTATACATACGCCTTTGAATTTCTTCTCAGACGTATGCAGGTTTCCTCTCGATGTTTTCCTTCACCGTAAAGCTCGTGGTGTGACTAATCACTGTACTTAAGTTCAGAAAAACTCATTGGTACAGTCGGGATTCGAACTTGCGACCTTTGCGTCGCAGGCAACTGCTCGAACCACTCGGCCACCACGGCTCTTGCTCATGCTTTGATATATCCTTTATATGATATAACACATATGTTTGGACACATAAATATATATTTGTTGCAAATTAGGGGGGAACCTAAGGGGGGGAAAGTCAATTACAGCAGTTATGGAAAGTACCTAAATAAGATGTATCGACCTTAAAACGTAAGACCTTTCGTTTCGAACCTTGTATTAATTGAGTTTATCTTCGTTTTTAGTTTTTTCGAGCGGAGCATCAGTGCTCTCTAGATTCAGTACATCCAGTATGTATAGTAGTATTCTAACCTACCTGTCTTCGAATATTTAATATGTGGCAAATTTATAGCTGTTATGTTTTGTTGCAGCAAACGGCACTTACCAACCTGGTATGGAGCCGAAGCGCCAGCGCACAGCATACACAAGACACCAAATATTAGAACTGGAGAAAGAATTCCACTATAACAGATACCTAACGAGAAGAAGAAGAATAGAAATAGCGCACACTCTAGTCCTATCAGAGAGACAAATCAAAATTTGGTTCCAGAACCGCCGCATGAAGTGGAAGAAGGACAACAAACTACCCAACACTAAAAACGTGAGGAGAAAAACGAATCCCGCAGGCGTGACCACCACCACGACAAAGGGAGCACCAAAGAGTAGATCGAATAAGAATACCAATAACAATGATAAGAAGAAATCAAACAACAACGGGCGGCCGGACAGTATAGAGAATGTCACTGATAATATCATGAACGACTTGCACTGCGTCGGATCGCAAGGGAACTTGTCCCACGATCCGGCCATCAGTCCGATGTCGCATCCGGGGACTCAGATGGGCGCCGCGCACATGACGCACCACCTGCATATGATGGGCATGCACGGCATGGACCCCTCCATGGTCGCCAGCCTCTCCGCACACGGCTCCCCCAGCACCACCGGTTGCGGAACCAGTCTCAACCCAAACCAAACAGTCATTAAATCCGACTACGGTCTCACCGCCTTATAATCCTTAGATGTATAAAGAAAATATATTTTTCATTATTGAACATTGTGTAATTCCTACCATTCCTTCGTGTTGATAAGGTAATATGAAAGTGATGATTACATTAATATAGGCATATTTTTAAGTTGTGTAATTATAAATAAGTATTAGACTAATCAGTCATAGCCGGATGTTTGGATAGTTAAGTGGAAAACTTTACAATGTCAAAAGTGTGATTATAATTATTTTAGGGTAGGTTAATTACCATCTGAGTGTCGAATGGGTACTTTAAGTCATTGTCGTATTTGTTGTGTTTGATGTAAGCCGTGTTATATTTTTATTTACAGTACAATCAATACGAAAACAAATGTCATATTTTTGTATATATACTTTTTTATAATTTAAATCTATTGACAAAACGTAGCAGAGCCTATACGAAAATTATCACATCAATTCCTAATGTGCATTGTATTTGATAGGAAGTGAAGAACGTCTTTGAGTTTAAGCTATGCTTTATGTTCGATTTTATATGAATAAGCCTTTATAATTATATGTCTATACTCAAGCACTAACGTTCTCAATAACGACTTTATGAACTTCATCTTAAGACTGAAAATTCCAAATATAAATTTGCTTTGTAACATTACAATCCATAGAAATTTCCTTTAGTCTCCAGCAGCTTCAATGTGTATCACATGTAATATAACCAAAATGGTGTGATGTAGACAATGACTTAGGTGTATGTACAAAAGGATTTTAATTTTAAACAAAAAAAAGTTGTTTTGTAACTAAAATAGGAGATCTGTGAATAAAACCAATAAATATAGTAACAGTATGACATATTACCGCATTTTATTTAGTAGACTTCGGATTTTGAATTATACAAGAAACTTGTGAGGGATTTGGAATGCTTTCAAAAACTTATACATTCACGAACTGTCCCGCCCAGCTTCGATTGGGTGAAAAAATAATCCTCCCTCCATCCTCCATCTAATGGGTCCAATTGCGTTTTCAAACCACCCAGAAACTTACGGGCCAGCTGAGGTGATAAACACACGCACAGAAGCATTATATTATATATGTATTAAGATATGATCACGACGAGTCATCACAGGGTAGACGGAGAACGCCTGTTCCCTTTAGACTTATTTTCAAAGGTTATAAAGGTTATATAAGGTACCAAGAATGTAGAAAATACCTTCTAAACACACCATAAGGATTTCCCTATGGTGTGTTTAGAATGGAATAGCAATATCTTCAAGACTATTTAGGCTTGAAGATATTGCTCATGATCGAGGATAACTCCTACGCAGGCTCAAACATCGATATCATAACCTCGTGACATTCAGATCGAACGAAATGAAAGCAAAAATCGTAATGTATTCGTTCAATGCACGCTCATCAATCAATGTCGCCGGCTCATTGTGTGGCCGGCACGCAAGCTATCTCCAGGTTCTGTACACTGACGCCGGCTACAGTTTTATCATAACATTGATATAAAGCCACGAGATATTGTGTTTTGTTTAGGGATCACCGGCGATGGAGTTTGGAGGTACTAGCGTCGTTTGAAAAAACATTATCTTTAAATAAAGTACTGGATCAATGTAATCTTGTTGTAAACTCTATGAGCTTGTTATTTATTAACCTCTTTCGTTTCGGCAAAAATGTCTTCATAAATGCGATTTCGAGTACTCTTCATTAAATATATTGCAATTATTTATTTATGTATTATCTTCAAGCCTTCCCACAAATTCCGAAGGTGTTTTAACACACTCTATTTGTCAGTAACTCGTAATCTTAGTACACATTTATAGTATGAATAATTAAGAGAGTAATTTTCTGGTTACAATGACTTAAATGTGCAAAAAAAACCTACCAATTTTAAAATGGAACAAATCATAAATTACGACAAAAAGTAAATGCAAAAACTATGAAGTTGGAAGAAAACTTGAGTGACGGCGCGCAAAAATTTACAAAGAAACTGCGACATTACTGATAGTGTTTTACCTCGGCGCGTCAAAGAGTTAAGATTATTGTTATGGACAAACAAAAGAGGACAGACATTGTTGAAGGATTTGTATGCAAATAACAAGATTTGCTACCGTCCTCATTTAGCAGTCATCCCTAGGAAAAAACCTTCTTAGCATGTTTGGTGTCTTTATATTAGTGATCCTTTGGGAGCCATTGTCGGGTCCAGACGGTAGCCCTTTCGGTTTACAGTTACATTCGATCGTAAGTTTTTGTTCGTCCGGAGGCCGTGCTAAGCTCCATGTTAATGCGATAAGCTTGTTCGGCTACTGAGTCGTTTTTTTTCCAACGTGGAGGCTCAGTAGGTAGATTACTCAGGCATTAAAGCTACACTTTTATAAGGTAAGTAATAAATGCTAGTATTTTTAAACAGTTTATATAGGATTTTTTTTTATTAAGGTTAGGTTAGGTTCAACTGGATTCCAGAGTAGGAAACTGATAATAGCGAGGAGCAGATTCTACGGGTGTAGCAAGCGCCTTTGGCTGGAGGAAACCACTTACCATCAGGCTACTTGTGTGCCACATTAGTGGTGGTAAAAATGAACTATAAAGCAGATATGCAAGTTACGTATAGAAAATTATATTATTAGAGTTAAGATTACTCATAGGCACAGTCAATAATGTTTAAAACTAGTTCATATACTATGGTTGCATGTTACTTTATTAGTGATAAATATACAAGGCTGTTACAATCAATTATATGAACAATACACGTTAGATACGTCATTATGTATATTCAATAAAGCTTGCGATTACGCTAGGTTTCAACAGTAAAGTAGGGTTAAAAACAGTTGAAATATTTGTAAAATAAGGAGGAATAAAAAATAGATAATTATAATACAGTAAATAATAAATTATCCTAACGTTATTGTTAGCTCTACTTTGACGTTGAATTCAACTTGGAACTAAACTTTTTACTCGTATTTAGTTGGTATTCATGGTGTGTATTTTTTATACTAATGTCAGTAAGCATAACGAAAGAAGTCTTTATAATAATAATATATCCTCACGCTTTGCCACAAGGGTCCCCGAAGGGGTAGGCAGAGGTGTATAGGTAATACCCACACACCCACTTTCCGTCAGAGGTATATTAGGTGCCAACGTGACAGAGGGCGAGTCCATCGTCACGTTGAAGTCTTTATGTTCTGGTAATTGCTGTACTCTCTACTCACTGCTGCTCAGAAAAACTCAATGGTACCACTTGGGGTTCGAACTTGCAATTTTTCCATAGCAGGCGACTACTCGAACCACTCGGCCACCATGGCTCTATGTTAGTTATTATTGAATAAATTCACGTACGTCAGAATTCCAAAGTACAACGGACGCATCTGAACTAACCAAATTGTTGGGATCTCGGCGCTCTATCTTTTCAGGCAACCCTCATCCCCAAAGAGAATCTATTATTTAGCAATCCTTTTAGTCAGTTTGCCGAAACAAAGGAAGTGGCGGCAAAGTAAAAGGCAGTGAATCTGAGAGCATTCGGCAGGTGAGTCCCGCGAGAGATCCTTGGGGATCGGTTAGCAAGTACCTAAGGGTTGGTGACTTGCTGAACGGCAGTCATGAGCAAAATAACAACCTACTTTTGTCGGAAGTAAAAAAACATTGAAATAATTATTTTGGAATGAGTTTACTATAAGCTGCTTAAGAAAAGTAACTAAAATAATTGATAAGCGATATTAACTTACATACTGTTGTATATAGAGTCTATATTTACCTATACTAAAAAATCCACATCGACAAAGGAACCTGTGACGTCTCCATTAATGTTTTAGTATGTAGGACCGTAAAGGTAAATAGGTCGTAATATTTAGGTTGTAAGATAGTAAGAATTGTAAGGCTTTCACGCTAGGCTTTGGATTACACTGCTAGTCACGCTAAGATAAACCTACAAACGCTTGAGAAGTTTTTAACTGGCGTTCGTATAGTCGTGCTTGAGTAACGGCGACAGATTCGCCATCTGTCTCGCCTGTTCCTAAATTATGTCTCTCACGGAAAGTGGGTGTGTGGATACTACCTACACACCTCTGCCTACTCTTCGGGGATCCTTGTAAGAAGGCGTAAAAATATATAGTCTAAAGTAAATTCCATCGAAGTAAGGAAGGAATACCTTCTCAGCAATTTTATTTCACCGTCATCTGTTTCAAATATGGTATTATTTTATGAGTTTCTAGAACAAAAAGTGATCAAATCGTATTCAAGAATAGAACATAGAACACAATAGAACAGGCAAGTATGAATGAAGAGACTGGAAAATACGACACAAGCAAAAGATATCTATAAGTCGCGCACTGGCATTCTATACTCTCTGCCTAACCTGTTAAGGTCTCAAGCTGATGATAGTATGTATGTATTCGTGTATGTATGTATTCGTGTATATATGTTTGTATTCGTGTATGTATGTATGTATAACTCCCAGTTTTATTAGACTTCGTAGATACAATACATCTGTCATGTTCACATCGAGAGTCAGCAACTTTATACTTAAAGTAAGCGGCTGAATTCTGAAGCCCGTCTCGGGACGACAAATTTCAATACATCGTCTGAAGCGTCGCGTATTCCCCCTCCCTCTGAGAATATGGTGGATAATGTGTGGTGTGGTCCAAGAAAAAGGCAGAGACTTGAAAAAATTGTAAAAGGCTAACTTTGGTCAGGTAAAAGCAATCTATTCAGGAATGCAAAAAAACAGTAGACGTGAACAGCGAAAGAGGACGTGAATAAATTACTATATGTATTCAATGTATATTTTTAGCCTGAGAATGAAGCTTTTAGAATTAATGACTCAATAATATATATGTTATGGATGTAACAAATCAAATCAAAGACATCGCTAGACTTTGTCAATTGGACCGCATAATATGTACAGTTGGTATAAGGGTGGCTCAAGTCGCACGGGTGAATATAATCCATACTCAAGTTGATTTGAGAGCTGCAGAAATGTACGTGACACGAGATTATTATGAAAATGGCTATGCTTAGAATTATTGTTGCTTACTTTGATGCATTTGTATTATAATTTTTCTTAGCAATGATTATATAGCCTTTTTTTCCTATCTTTAATTGTGAAATATTTTGTAAAAGGTTAAAAGCGTAGTAGGTACTTATAATAATAATAATAATTGAATTGCCTAAAGCACCTCACGCTTGACACTAAACTCTATAATAAAAACATTTATTTTAAATATACATACATACTATATACCATATTGCTTCTCATAAACTTGATTGCAACAATATCTAAAAATACGAGTATCTCAAATTTCACAAGAAACATTCCACTCGAAGTCCCTCCATACATTTCATATATCACGATAGGTACATACACGCATATCTTGGCATTGGTAGTCAGTCGGCCAAGCTTTTGTGCCCTTCCGAGGGGCTACGGACGTGGGTACGTTTGTGTATGTATGTGTAAATGTGTGTGTTGATTTTCCGACGGCTCGACATCGCCGTCGTCGCCGCGCCCGGTACGGCACTGATGTGCTGTACGGATGGAAGTAAGTGTAGACAGCGAATTTATTTATGGATATTTATATTGGTTGGCTAAGGAAAAAAAAAGAGATATTACATACATACATAATAATAAATATATAATAGCTTTAATAACAAAAATATATATCTATTATATTATTGTAAAAAATATGTAAAACTCACAAAATATATCTTTTTACATTGTGTTTTAAATTATTCATAATAAATCACTAATAAATCAAATGTAGAATTATCAAGCAAGTATATTTTTTATATATTCTTAATCGTGATACTTACATACCTAGACATTTATCTCACTATGCGTAAAAAAGGTTAACTTATGTAAGTACTACTTTCAAACTACTCAACAATAAAAGCGAAAAAATACGTGTACAATTTCTACTACCCGTATCCAGCTGTCAGCCTATACGTTGAGGGCACTCATACACAAAACACCCCGACACGCACACAAGCGCGCCGCGAGGGGTGCGCCTAGAGGGAGGTGGGGACTGTATTAAGTTCCTTTCTTTTCACTAAAATAATTTTAGGGGATGGTTTTAGTTCGATATTTTTTTCGGAGGGTCCTCAACCCTGCTTCTGTTGAATGCGCTCAGTCGTACAATTTGAGAAATGGCCGCCTGCACTCTTGCTTGAGATGTCTTGTAAGGATATAAATCTTTATAACACGTTTGTTTATACGTTGTCTACGCATAATAAATAAAATAAAAATAAAATGTCTACGCTAAAGAAGCAATAAATTCTCCTGGAATAATTTACATCTTTCTTCTTTATTTTTAGTAGAAGAAGAATAAAATACATTGAAATTATTTTTCTTCTAACATCGTAACGAGCTTCTTTTGTTATCTTCAACATATATTTGCCATATTTAAAAAAAATATCTAAATACGTGCAATACTTCATACGCATTTATTTAGTTTACGCCGGCTATCTTGTTGCATATTAAGGACTTAACATTTTAACAACTAAACATAAAAAGTTATATTTATTGATTTCCGTTGTGTGGTAGGTATAGTAGCATCGTTTATATGTATTTTTTTTTATACAACAAGAGTGGCATTTAAGCATACGGCCCACCCGATGGAAAACGGTTACCGCAGCCTTCATTCATTACTCATTACTGGAAACCTTATTCACCGCGTAGGAACACAGCACAATAAATTGTGTTATTTGGCTACGGACTTCTATGAGGTCCTGCCCCAGTCGGGCAGCTTCAAATTCGAACGGGAAACCCGTTATGCCCTACCTCTCTAAAATGTATGCCAAATTAATAAATAAATACTTGAATGCTTACTCAGCAACAAGTCTCATACCCAGTTCAATCATATAAATTATGCGTTCGTATTAAAAATTATCTAAATCATCAAATCTAACATTTAAAAGGCAGATGGCTCCGGAATATATTTTTATGTCCAAAATATAATAAACTCTTGATAAAAAGTTGCCCATTGCCGATAACATCGCGCCACGAGCTTTGGCTGAAACATTTTTAATCAAACTTTATACCTGATAGCGGCCGGAGGCGCGGCGGGAACCGACCTGTCAATCTTTCAAATGTTAGATTAAAAACATCATCTTTACTTTTTTTAGCATTAAGAGGATCAAGGAATTATGGCGGGGAGAAATATTATTGGAAGGGTGAGTTGTGCTTGAGATGCGATGTTCTGTACAAAATGTTTTGAAGGGAGAGTTTTATTACATAAGACGCCTTACGTAAACACAAAATACATATTTAATACAGTTTATTATAGTCCCAAATCATAGTTTACGTGGATTTCAGTTTGAAACCTATGTAAGACAAATATCGCGTATTTAATGTATGTAATTTTATTGGAACTAATCTAATCTGCATTAGATACTTTGAGTACAGAAAATGTTTGTGAAATATATCGTATATTTATAATCACAAATTCTCGTAGGTAAGCCGTGCTGTGAGTTGATCGCCCGTTCAATACGAGTACGGAACGCTAAATCTTTTTGTGGGCAAAGCTATGTGATTATAAGGATGCGTTAGATAGTTTTGACGAAGGTCCATCTGTCAGTGGGAACATTGTACCTTATATTGTGTATATGAGGTATATAATGCTTGTACAGGTAAACGAATTCGCTTATATACCTACCGCAGAGGAATAGGACAACTCTATTGAACGGTATTCCTTAATGTAAGTTCAATGTTTTTCTGTTCTCTGTTGAAGAAATGTACTTAACTAACTTAAAAATCATAGGACTTTTCAGGTAGGCTGTTAGAATAATAATAATAATAATTCTTTGGGACAATTCCACACAAATTGACCTAGTCCCAATTTAAGCAAAGCTTGTGTTTTAGTAACTAGATAATAATATAAAATATACATAGATATGTATACATAAATAACAAGACTAAGGCAACAAACACTCGTTCATTACACAAATAGGATTCGAACCCCACTGAGAACCTAGCCTAACCTAGCCTTAAGCCTCGGGATTCTCTCTGAGAATTATTCAAGGAAATTTACATATTGACCGTACATGTCAAAATTTGTTATATGTTAGAAAGAATATTGTTAAATTTAAGAAAAATAGCGACTTGCATACTGTGAATACACGGAACAAAGATGAACTCCATGTTCCTACAGCTAGATTACACAAAACTAGGAACTCATTTGTCGGGCAAGGTATACGTATTTTTAATAAGCTACATCGGAAAATAATTCAATTACCTTTTGTAGAATTTAAAGCTGTCATTAAAAGTAAATTAATTCCAAAGGCTTATTATAAAACATCTGATTATTTTATTGATGGCCATGCATGGCAATGAATTGCTCCTCCTGTACAGAGTTTATATATGTAACTACCCCTACGTAAAAGGGAACAAATGTTTAAAAAGCAAACCGGGGAGTTTGTTTCGCCGTTTCTTCTCCTGGCAGGTATTTGTTCTTGGAAACGGTGGTAACTTTAGTCTATATTAAACGTGACGTTCAATAAGTGTTCCCTGTGTCCCTTATGTTGAATAAAATATTTTGATTTTGATTTTGATTTTGATTTTGAACCAGGATTCAAATTCGAACCCGCGACCTCATGTTTCGCAGTCAGGAGCTCTAACCACGTGACCAAACGGCCATCGATTGTCGTAGTTTTTACCTGTCTTACATTTAATTCTAGCTATATATAACATACAACCTCAAAAATTACTCAAGAAAATACTTTAGATTTTCCACGACAAAATTGACGACATTAAGAAACTTGAAACTATTCAAATAGTAATTTTTACAATACAAAAATCGATATATTAATTTGAGCTGTATCTGCGAATGTATTCACTAATGCGCTAGAAATAAGCGCTAGCCATCTTGAAGTCATTCCTAAGATAATTGAAATTAATAAACTCGATCTCCTTGAAAGGACTAAGTAGCCCTGGTTACATACCATACTGAAAGATTAAATATGTAGGTATGTTAAAGATAAAAATAATGTAGTTAAACTTAAGGGCTGCAAATTTAAAAGCACTCAAAATCAACGAGCAAGCGAGCGACAATTTACCTACGAGGTTATAGGTACTACCTTAGCAATATATTTTTGGAGTCATATCAATACGACACCGTTTTCTGTTTATAAATTCAACAGTTATTTATTTATATCGGACCTCTATCTTGTTATGTAAAATAATTGATATCGCAATTAACAAAAATGTCATGTTGTTATCTGAAATAATAAGTACATTTATACATATCTCATCGATTTAGTAAATAAAAAAGACCCTTATATAATGAAGTATAAAGCTGCAACTACCGTGCACAATATGCTACTTAAGCTTTTCTATAAATAGGAAGAGACTCAGCAGGTGTGTAAAATTTTGCTGAGTCAGCGCAGTGGCACCGGTAGTTTGTGGTAGCGGGTTCGATTCCCCGGTCGATCACGATTTACATGTCAGTCGCGCCGCTTGATATCCGATTGTGTCGTTTATATCGAGTCACTCTCGTCTATGATTCTATGAAAATACGATTATGGAAATTGGGATTTAGATCGTACTAAGTTGACAGCACGACGCTTCTACGCCAGATAAAGGGATAGTCAACTGAAGTTAAAAAGCCGTAGTGGCCGAGTTGTTCGAGTAGTTGCTTGCAACACAAAGATTGCAAGTTCAAATCCCGACTGTACCAATTTTTTTTTAACTAAGTACAGTGATTAGTCACATCTCGGGCTTTACGGTGAAGGAAAACATCGATACCTGCATATGTCTGAGAATACAAAGGCAAGAAATTCAAATGTATTTACTAGAGATCACTTTATTGTAGCTTCGAAGCCGTGGGCCGTAATCCAGCCGCATCCGTAATGAAGACGGACACGTCAATTTGAGCCAATAACAACGAGTTTGTATCACAGCACTGGCGGTCTTCATTCTCCACGAATACTACCGTTTTATAATACAGCTGTAGAATTTACAAATACATAACTATGTATTTGTAAATTCTACAGCTGTAAATACAATTTCTTATAAACATATAAGAAATTGTATTTGTATTTCTTGGTTAAGAGATTGTATGATACTGATTTTTTTATTATCATTCTGTAAAATAACGTTATAGAATATATATTAACGTTATAGAATAAATATAACGTTATAGAATAAATATAACGTTATAGAATAAATATAACGTTATATAATACTATAGAATTTACAAATACTTATTTCATCACGCCTTCCATATATATCGTCACGCGTTCCCACAAGGGTCCCGGAAGGAGTAGGCAGAGGTGTGGAGTTCCTACACCTACTTTTCACCTGATATCTTAGGTGACAGATGCTGAGTCCACCTATACACACTTCTTTGATTTTATTTTCGAACGCGTGTTTCCTCTCTATCTTTTCCTTCACCTAAATACTATACTTAAAAAGCTCATTCACGTACAGTCACGTACAGTCGGGATTCCCGTACTCGTACCATTCGGCAGCCATGGTTATTTTATTACTATTTAATATGTTAAGAGTGTGAAATTAGGATGTTCGATACCTACATCATTAAATAATATGAACAGCAGATGATTCCTTCACGATATGAGCAAAGAGAGTAGATCACAAGTATACATATTGCCACGTTCAAAATTACCATTTTATTTATATGTACGCAGTAAACTGCATATATAACCAAAGTCTATAATAATTATAGCTGTAAGAAGTTTCTTCATTGAAACTGTTCAACAGTTTCAATTTAGTAACGCATTTCAGAGATCTATGGAGTCACTAAAAGATTACAAGGCCGCAGACATTAGATTTATATAGATACCTACTCTACAAGTGCATTTTATTCAATTTGCGCACCAAAGCTTTCTTTTTGAAAGTCACGCCGACGACAATTAGTCTTCATTCTATTGACGTCTCAATGCTGGCTGGTGTGAGACCGACCGAATTCTTGCCTCACCTAATGAAACTGATATACTACTGGCCGTAATGAGACAATATTTGGGAATTAAAAACAAAAAATATACTTACTCATCACGTCACGGCTATTAGGACTAATTGGTTTGACGTTTCAATTTTGAAATTACGTTCATCAAACAGCTTGTGTGCTAATAATATCTACGTACACTAATAAAGGCACGAACGTGTTTAAAGCAACTGAAGCTAAAGTAAAGCAAGATAGATAATGTAGATAAACAATTTTAACGACCCATTATACAACGCAAAAGTATATACATATATATATATTTATTTCCTCACGCCTTGCCACAAGGGCCACGAAGGGGTAGGCAGAGGTGTATAGGTAGTTGCCACACGCCCACTTTCCGCCAGATACATTTTAGGTGCCAACGTGACAGATGGCGAGTCCGTCGCCGTTACTCAGGCACAACTATACATACGCTTTTGAATTGCTTCTCAGACATAAGCAGGTTTCCTCTCCCCACCTACTTTCCGTAAAGCTTACGTAAACGTAAAGCTGGTGGTGTGACTAATCACTGTACTTAATTTCAGCAAAACTCATTGGTACGGTCGGAATGCGATGCGAACATGCGAGCTTTGTGTCGCAGGCAACTGCTCGAGCCACTCGGCCAACACGGCTGTAGTATTTATAACAAGTTTGTTTTCTATAAGTTTTTATTAGTATTTATAAAAAGATAGAGAGCCGTGGTGGCCGAGTGGTTCGAGCAGTTGCCTGCGACGCAAAGGTCGCAAGTTCGAATCCCGACTGTACCAATGAGTTTTTCTGAACTTAAGTACAGTGATTAGTCACACCACGAGCTTTACGGTGAAGGAAAACATCGAGAGGAAACCTGCATACGTCTGAAGAAATTCAAAGGCGTATGTATAGTCGTGCTTGAGTAACGGCGATGGACTCGCCATCTGTCACGTTGGCACGTAATATACCTCTGGCGGAAAGTGGGTGTTGGGTATTACCTATACACCTCTGCCTACCCCTTCGGGGACCCTTGTGGGAAGGCGTGAGGATATATTATTATATAATATATTATTATAAAAAGATACTAAAAATACTGTAAGGATTTGGTTTGGTTTTCACCGTCAGCTACATATTCAAGATCAAAATCATGTATTCTAAAATACACTAGTGCAAAGTATAAGCAGATGGTTTGTTCCTTAAAATAAAATTACCTCTCGACCCTGCCTCTTTGTGGGCTCCTAAAAAACAGGGCATCTGTTGTAGTGTTCAAAGCGCGGGGCACGTGCTTACATGCAACGTCATCGGTCAGTCATTAAGGGTCAACGGCCTCTGATTACCAGCCTCATCATTAACCTAGGTTATGTTTGTAAACACACGACTACATGTGTTTTTGTATGGGACCCGCTCCCTCTACCGTGTAATTTGGTCAGCTCAGCCGAAAATTGAATAGATTTTTTAAATATAATGACAACTGGATTAGCAAATTCCACATTTAAATAAATGACAGATACCATAGTATTTATGGACAACATTCTAACTGTCTATGGAATGGGCATATTTTATTTTTGGTATCATAATCACACTGACTCAAATCGAAGCAGACCAGGTACAACTAAATTGTGTCAAATTGACAGACATATACGTAATCCCAGCAGGATGACAAGATAAAGTTCTACTAACCGTTCCATCAGATATTTTTAATGAAGTGAATAGTTAAAAGCTTGTCGCTCATGTCCTCTCATGTCGTAGGTAGAGTGCCAGTTTTCAGTAGACTTACAGACTCATTTTCATCATCATTCACCCACCACATTAACTAGTCTCTTCATAGCCATGTACTCGTAATTATAATTTCTCATCATCACTATTTTAAGAAGATAATGATTCTATTTAAAATTATACTTAAGTATTTATAATTATTGTTTTATTTATGTGTTTAAATAATGGTATATATTTAACAATATACTTTATATATAAATACATTTTTAGATATTCCATCCAATGACTCCATCGCGTACGTATAGAAGACGCAGTGCAATAAATCAAATCACGCATCTATCACGATTCCGTTGCTCACAATATAATATAGAGCCAGCTTGGTGCCTCACGATCTGAATTGTAGCCTTTGTTTTGTCTCATGTACCTTAAGAATAATGAATCCATATCCGCTAACCTAGTTACCAATTGTTAACGTCACATGGTAAACTTTAAAACTTGGACGTTGTAGAAGCCAGCAACCAATTTCAAGAGGTTTTAAATGTAAATATTGAGGGATATAACTTGTTGAAATTATCTTATGATATTTGTTTAAATTATATATCAAAATGTCACTAATAATACATTGTTTTGGATATATAGAAAGGATGAGTGAAGAATGATTGAAGAAACAGATATACAAAGCATAATGTGTGCAAGAAGAGGCAGAGGAAGACCACATTCCAACTACCTAGATTAAATCGATCGGACACTCAAGGATAGGAACGTCCAGAGTACTCGAAACCGACGAGCATGTATGAAGTGACTGATGAATGTGAACGAAGCAAAACAGGTTATATTGCAAATATATATATACAAAATTATTGATAATATATCTGAGTTTAATAGATTTTCATAATCTCTGCTTTAATTCCCTGACATTACAGTCATTTTTTCATTGTCGCTCAATTGGTAACAGTACGAAATGTACTAGGTACTAAATGCCGCCCCAAACCATCTAGCAGTAAAAGCCGGATATAATCTCATACATATTTGTCATCATCGCACACCAAAATTTCACGCAATCTGGCCAGCTGTAAATATGATAATTTACATCAAGATAGTTCGGTCGCTTTGATCTCAGTTACAATGTAATTGATGATTGCGCGCCATGTACGGTGAAACCAATCGAGGCGCGCGCCGGCTTGCTCCGGGGAATGCTCTGTGGAATCTACCACCTGATATTTAACGGATAGTAATATATATCTTTAGGATTCTTATATTTTATTTTTTTATGTTTTACCACACACAATTCAGTATTCCAGGTTCAAACTCCGGTCTGTATTTTCAATTTCGGCGTGTATGATGCAGTCCCTTCCATCTGCTTCTGTCCAGCGCAACCACCTTGTTCTCCCTATACGTCTTGAGAGACACTTTTTCCTTGACCTGACGCATGAATGTTAATCTTGGTCTTCCTTTTCCTCTCTTCCCCTCTACCTTTCCTTCTAAGATGTTTCTAATGAAGCTGCCGACATCTCTGCCCATATAAAGTACCTTTTAAATCTATACTAATATTATAAAGCTGAAGAGTTTGTTTGTTTGTTTGAACGCGCTAATCTCAGGAACTACTGGTTGGAATTGAAAAATTATTTTTATGTTGGATAGTCCATTTGTCTAGGAAGGCTATATAACATCACGCTACGACCAATAGGAGCGAAGCATTAATGAATAATGTTGCCAGAATGGGAAAAAAAAATCCTTTTTGAGAGCTTCCGTTGCGTGCGCTCCGGAAACGGTTTAAGTTACACAAATATCATGTATGAGAGAATTGTTCCTCTTTAAAAGTTCTAAAAAAAGTCCGCAACAGCATATGTCTATCTTTTAAGATTGACTCACTATAGCCTTTTTTATGGCAATAAAGTCCACGATGGGCTCCTGAACTACTCAACCGATTTCAATCCAATTTGCGCACCGTGTGCAGTTTGATCCAACTTAAAAGAAAGGATAGCTTACAACACAATTGGACCCGATAGGTGCGCTGCAATCGTGTTTCAGGAAATTTTACTTTTTCACCCGGGCGAAGCTGGGCGGGACAGCTAGTACGGTTATATGGACAAAATATTAATATTCAATTTTCTTGAGAGCGTTCCTCGGTTATTACAACATTGCGATAATGAAGTCACAACATTTTAGTCATTAACTTAATGGATAAAAGCTCTTGAAACTTAATCGATCTACATGCTTTTCAGCAGTTTTGAAATGTTAAAGTAACCATTGAGCCATCTCGAAACACTGGTGACATGTATATCGTTATTACGTTATGAAACGATATAAAAAGTTAATCGTATGGCAATCGTTATATATTTAATACATATGTATATATAATAATAATATATCCTCACGCCTTCCCACAAGGGTCCCCGAAGGGGTAGGCAGAGGTGTACAGGTAATACCCACACACCCACTTTCCGCCAGAGGTATATTTGGTGCCAACGTGACAGATGGCGAGTCCATCACCGTTACTCAAGCACGACTATATATACGCTTTGAATTTCTTCTCAGACGTATGCAGGTTTCCTCTCGATGTTTTCCTTCACCGTAAAGCTCGTGGTGTGACTAATCACTTTACTTAAGTTCCGAAAAACTCATTGGTACAGTCGGGATTCGAACTTGCTACCTTTGCGTCGCAGACAACTGCTCGAACCACTCGGCCACCACGGCTCTTTAAAATTTCAATTCAAATTAATTAGAAAGTTGAAATACCAATCTACCTTCCAATTCATTTTCAGACAGTCCAATTAAATATATAGATGTAATTGTTTCAATGTAAATGGTACATTGTTGTATTGTTTGGGCCGTTCGAATGGATCTTTGTCGTGTTGAGGCTCTGGCGTCCAAAAGTCGAGCACCAAAAATGTAATAGCTGTCACTGATCATGATTAATGCAATTAATACCACCAATGGCCTCACCGCGTCTGCGTACACTGCCTTACAAACGCACTGTTAAATACATTTTAGAATTGAATGATAGTAGTTTATTTATTTCATAAAAGAGCCGTGGTGGCCGAGTGGTTCGAGCAGTTGCCTGCGATGCAAAGGTCGCAAGTTCGAATCCCGACTGTACCAATGAGTTTTTATGAACTTAAGTACAGTGATTAGTCACACCACGAGCTGAACGGTGAAGGAAAACATCGAGAGGAAACCTGCATACGTCTGAGAAGAAATTCAAA
>JACCPG010008715.1:0-19196 GCA_016069955.1 Drepana arcuata
ATATTTATTTTTAGCAAAATCTCCCGTGTAGTTATCCAATAATATGTTTACTTGTTTTCTTTGATCACTATCTAAGTATTCTGTATCTATATTAAATTTGTTTGTATCTATACCTTCATTAAAGTTTACTGCATATTCTTTTTCTTCTATATTTATTTCCATATTTTCAATCTCTTGATCTTCAAGTATATTTTTACTACTTATTCTAAAACTGTCCGTTTTTTGTATTTGGATATTTACATTCTCATCATGAGTCAACCCAAATTTATGTATTGAATCTAATCCTAGTATTAGATCATACTCAAAATTAACGTTTTCAAAGATAAATGCATTAATTTTTTTTTTCATATGCAATAATTCCGCATCCAGTGTAATTAGCCCTTTAGTTTTACCCCCTCCACTTATTGTTTTTATTGTGTTATGACAATAATTAGGCTTCATATTCGTCACCTGAACTAGTTTTGAATTTATTAATGTTATTCGTGACCCAGGGTCATACAGCCCCTTGACTTCTAATGTATTATTTAACATCACCGTAATCTCAATTAGTGGAGGGAATTTTAGTTTTTTGGATCTTCATTACTCAGTTCTACTTTTAATACTGAATTAGTATTAAAATCTTTATCATCGGTTGATTTTTTTTCATAGTTATACCAGCAAACATTTTCTGGATGAAATCTATTTAATTTTCCTTTATTCTCACACATCCTGCAAGATTTCTTTACATATTGCTTTGTTTCTTGTTTGTTGTATTTATATCCTGTGCTTAAGTTTTTCTTTGTGTCGTTTTTCCTTGTTAAACTTTCTAGTCCTCTTATGCAGTTAAATAAGTCATTTACTTCTTTAAGGCTTTCTCTGTCTATTCTATCCATTATGAAGTTTGGTAAACCGGTGGCAATCAAATAAATCAGGGTTTGTGTATCTATTAATCTGTTTTTTTCAAGTATCAGTCTCTCTTTTTTAAGAGCATATTCTAACATTGATCCTTGTATATATTTAAAATTCATAGCATACCTGATTGGTGACCAACCCTTATCAGCAAATGTTTCACTTAAACTTTTCTTCCATACAGACCAATCTGAATCTATAGTATGTTTAATAATCATTGAGGTGTACCAATCTATACAAGTATCTTCCAATAGTAACCTTAGAAATTCTACTTTTTGTAAATCTGTATCTATTTGTAAACGTGCACATTCACTTTCAAAGGTATATAACCATTGTTTAACATTTGTTGTATTTCTTGAAAACTTCTCTATTGAAAATTCTGCTACCAATCTCGTCTTATTGTCTGTCTTTTTTGACAATGTTGGTTCTGCCGATGACGACTCCTGACTTTGTTCTAATTTTTCAAGTAAAAACCCATCAAATTGTAAGTTTTCATCATCTAAATATGTAGATTTCATTTCCTTAGTTAATGTTATCCAAACTTGTCTCTTATCATGCCTTTTCTGGAGATATTTTTTTATTTTGTCAAATATATCATGCTTTATTATTTCTTTGTGTAAATGCACTGATTGATACTCTCTAGGCACAATGAAAGTTTGGTTTTGTGTATCCGTAATGGAGGTTATGGCATAAATATTTGTCTTATTATCATCCGGTTTGGCTTTTACAATAAATTCAAATCTTAATTTCTCCATTGTATAGGTTAACAATTACCTTACTCTTTTTTCCACATGTATATGAATTGTTGATTTATAAGATCTTTTATGTTTAAGCAAAAACACAATGTGATTTATCCTAAAACAGAAAATCAACAATTAAATGTCCATGCTTTACAATTATTACTATTTTACATTTTATTAAACATTTATATTCTAACGAAAAACACAATAGTCTTAAAATAGAAGAACTGACACATATTCAAATATGTCATGTCAGTAAGCACAAAGGTTTCATGTATATATATATTATAAGCATAAATCACTATGGGTGGAGTCGATCCCCACCACCTTTCTATAAAAGCCGGTGTCAGTGAGTATCGGGCGCATTCGTTGCTCAGACATCAACGGGAAAGGTGGTTGGTTTCGATGCCGCGTATTGTGAGTCCGTTCCATATTATTTTTACTATGTGGTTATTGTTTTAGAGTTGTTATTGAATTGTTTTCAACGATTGATTTGAAATATGTAAAAGACGTGTAATTTCGTCTGTAAATATTAATGTGAATTTAGTTTTAGATTGTTCTCTGAAGTACAGAACTTTGTAACTAAATAAAATCAATTTTAATTGGTCTTCACTTCTGATTGCCAAAATCAGAAGTGGGATAGGACTTCGCTCACAAATAAGCCTCGCGAGTAAACAACCGTTAATTTTCGAGCAAAATGCCACGTTTTTCACGTGAACGAACATTAGTAGCCGTAAGAACGATCTCTTGCGAAACGAGAGGCAACGTTCGCGCCGTGATAGATCGCGAACGCATTCGCGTCGTCAAAGGACTCGTTCCCGTTCGCGCCGTGTAAGATCGCGCTCACGGTGCGACAGAACTCGTTCACGACTTCGCTCTCGTTCCCGTAACAATTAGCGTTTGATCGAAAGGTCAAGGTCCCGTTCAGTTAGTTTACGTCGTCATTTAAGTAAACCTCAGTCCTACCCGCAAGACAACTCGGTTAAGGACGCTTTAGGTTCGATCGTGTCTCGATTAATAGCTATTAAGCAAAGCACGGCTAGTGGTTCGCGAGTGCCGTCATCGTCCGTTCATTGTAGCACACCCCCGCTTTATAAAAATAGTGCTTCCGCGACTCAAGCGCTAGTTGAAGCGTTAGGTACGTTAACAAAACCTAAAACCAGTAATTATTATGTGTCAAATTTTGATCCAGCTGTTAATAACTTTGAGGTGTGGTGCAATGAAGTGGGGAGAGCTATACGGGTTTTTCTCCTGTGGCTAATTGCCTTAGGGGTGACGCTAACAACAAATCATGGTTAAACGAGTGGACGACTAACGAACGCTCGCGGTCCAATTTTGTTAAAGAATTTAAATCCCTGTGTCCGCAAAGAGTGGATTACGCGCAGATTCTTCACGAGGTTATAAATTCAACGTCAGAAAAGTTTTCGTCCTACGCTGAATACGCGCGCCGTTCACTATTGCGTTTACGCATGATTAAAGGGCTAAGCGAAGAACTTATGGTCCAGATAGTAATATTCGGTATCAGCGACATCCAGGTGCGTGCCGCCGCTACCAACGCCGACTTACGGTGGAAAATCTCGTATCGTTTCTAGCTACATACATTAAACGTACCCGCAAATTTGATAATCGCAATTTCGTCAGATCTAATCATTCGATTTTACTGTAGCTAAGAAACGTAATCTCAATAGTTTCGGTGAAACTGAAATTAAGTGTTTCTCTTGCGGTGACGCTGGTCATTTATCCTGAGAAGACCAACAATAGTTTTAAACCGCTTCTTTGCTCTTTGACATAAGCACAGCCGTGATCCAGGGTATACCGGTTGACATTCTGATAGATAGTGGCGCACTTAATGTGTCTTTGATATCTTCCGCGGTAGTTAATTACTTTTCTAGTCCGCGTAGACCGATTAATAGTTTAAAATTCAGTGATATTGTTATTTAGTTTTTGTAATCATAAAACGTGTCTGCAATTAGTAATACTTGCGTTTAGTTGAACATTCAGAAGGATTGTTCATGTTATTGGTAAATGTCGTGTTAACGACACGTGCTATTTTGTTTATTTTGGTGTTTTATGTTACAGTAATATAGCGACTACCTCCTAGAACGACACGTGTTCATTTAAAATGTTAGTGTTCTTGCACCGTTTCCTTTGTTCAATGTTAGGGCAATAATGCGGTTACCTACTTGTTCTATTTTGATTCCTACGTAATTCAGTCGTTTTAACTTTTTGTTGAAATAGCATAAAAGTTGAAATAAAAAAATGTTTGACGATAAAGCTAAATTGCGTTGTAGACATACGTAAAAGTATCGTAGGAAAAGTCTTAACCGCAGTAAAATTATGAGCCGACGACATTACTCTTACAGCTAATCTTACAATTAATCATTTGAGCGTGATAGAAAGACAGGCTAGACCGACACCGTCGCTGTCGCAGCCAGCCTCTATAAGTTCGCTGCTATTGAAACCTGCCTCTGTGGGCGCCGCGACGCTGAGCACACCTCCGCCCCTGAGCCAGCGTGTTCGCTCCATGAAGTGCTGGCCGCCCGCCAGGGGTAAAACGCCACAATTAACTTCGGCAGCCAACACTGGTTTTACGGAGGAGTTCCCTGCTGATGCGCCAGTGACCACTATATAGTCCATCAACAATTCGGTGAGATCTAACCAACCTTATTACATTTTGAACTTTGACCCCAATCTTCACGATATTGTGGTTTGGTGTCGAGAAGTCGACCTGACCAGGGTTCTCAACCAATGAAACGTAAACAATTGTTTATCTCTAATCGGGAACTGCCTAAAGGTGGACGCTAGTATATGGCTTAGCGAGTGGTATATGGCTTAGCGAGTGGGTCATGACATGACCGATCGCAGCTGAAGCTCATTTTTTTACATAATTTACGCCGCTATGTTCTATGATAATTGACATTGCCAACATTTAATTTGAAGTGATGTAATTGTAATCGGAAGATTATTACGCGACATACGCTGCTTATATAAGACGATCGTTGCTTCATCTACGAACTGTGATGAATAAATTTTTGCAATAATAAAAAAAAGTTTTCGTGTAATGCACTAAAATCGAGTACTAAAGGCGAACAAATAGTAAATGTCAGGCAAGCCGAGCGTTGCGTGAAGACCGTTCTTAAAATTGCTCCGCATAGAGAGCAGCAATAAAACTTCCACATTGTTCAGTTGTAAACTAAGAAACATTAGGTGAAATAATGTATAGTTCATTTAGGCAACAACAGATGACGCTAATAGTATCAATTTATGATATTTAAATTTAATTATACAGTTTTACGAATGCGTCGCTAGATGTCACTGTACCGAGTGTTGCAAAAGCTGCATCACGCTAAAGATGTGTCTACTTGATTTGGGTTAAGGTTTGAAAATACATTTGTTATTTGTCACTACCAGCAGTGGTATATTAGTCGAATACAGTTGTAGACGTATATCATTTGTGTTTGATTTTGGGACCCTATTGTACATGGTCCTTCGTGTCGGATCGGTTCCTGTGGGATACGACGGGTCCACGAGTACACCGATACGGTGGCGGATTGCTGCTGAAGGTGTAAGGACGGGCGGCGAGCGGAGCGAAGACGACACCAGCAGGCAGAGCGCCTGTGACGTCATCGCCAAGGACTTCAGGAAGTAAAGCAGAGCAGAGTGACGTAAGATAGTGTTGGGAAAAATAGTGACGTGCAAACTGTGAGTACATTTGGTATATAATCAGTCAGTTAGTGCAAAAGTGATCATTAAATTTAAAGCAATTTGGACTTAGAAAAATTTGAACTATTTTAGACTTGTAAAAATTTCAAGTGTTAGTTCGGACTTAGAATAATTTCTCATAAAGTGGAACGACGGGGAACCTATGTCCGATTTTTCACTAAGTCCCAAACACTTAGAAAATTCACGAGGGAAGTTCCAGACACTTAGAATATTTGGCATCAAAGTTGGACTTGTAATTTTTTCAACTTAAGTTTGTTTTTCAATTGAAATTATAACTATGGAGGTCTTGATAAAAGTGCAGTACGATTTGTATCATAGCATACAGAGAGCTCAATCAAATTGGAAAAAAACTCCTAAAGATCGTTTTTCTTTGGAATATGTGGAAACTAGACTGGAAGCGCTTGACGAGTTATGGACTCAGTTTCGTTTAACTCACACTAAGATGGTAGAGAATTCAGACCAAGCAGCATTGGATTCCAGCGTTTATGTCCAGGAAGACGTTTATGGAGACGCGGAAGAGTTATATTTTATGTACAAGACAGACCTTAAGAAAATGCTGAATAAATACGAAGCAGCACGTTCCAGCGGTCAGAACGCAAGTCCAATAAGCAAGCAAAGCACTTCAAGTGAACAAATTAGACTGCCAAAGATATCTATACCTCCGTTTTCTGGAACATACACTCAATGGATCAGTTTTAGAGATCTATTTACATCCCTCGTACACAATAACAAGTCGTTGGATGACGTGCAAAAATTGCACTATTTAAAGGGACATCTCACAGGAGAAGCGGAACAACTTCTACGACATATCCCTATTACTGCGGACAATTATAATACCTGTTGGGAATTGTTAACAAAGAGGTTCAACAACAAGAAATATTTGTCCAGTTGCATATTAAAGCGATTTTTGAGCCAACGAAATATTTACGTCGAGTCAGCAAGCGCACTAAAAGAATTGTTAGACACTACCAATGATTGTTTGTATTCTTTGAGGAACATTGGAGTAGATATAACTAACTGGGACATTCTAGTGATACACATGTTATGCCTTAAATTAGACACTGAAACGCGCAAACAATGGGAATTCAAGGTGAGCGAGACCTCTGGTGATTTTTCCACTTATAAACAGTTTCAAGACTTCTTGGAAACCAGATTTAGAGCGCTGGAAAACATTGATCCTAAAATTGTAGAAAATAGTAATGTTCACAGAAATACTCACCAGCATGTCTCACACACAAACCCCAAAGTGCATCACGTGCCCACGCCGTCTACGCCATTATGTATTTTTTGTTCTGAAACGCATAAAATCGCATTTTGTAAAGCTTTCTCAAAGACTGACATTGATTCACGTCGTAGCTTCGTCCAATCAAATAATTTATGTTTTAACTGTCTGAATGTAGGTCACTCTGTCTTTTCATGCCGTCAGACCACGAGGTGCCGAATATGTAAGAAAAAGCATCACTCTTTACTACATCCCAAAACAAACGCCGAGTCAACTGAGTCTAATGTCGGGTCCAATCACTCAGTTGAACGTAAGGTAGTGACACATGCGTCAACTAACGCACATACATCACAAGATTCGTTCGATGAGACTACTAATATCGCAACCTGTTTTTCGACCAGTCATAGTCAAATGTTATTGGCTACGGCTTTAGTTAAGGCTCAATCGAAAACAGGCACGAGTGTAACTGTTAGGTGTTTGCTCGATCAGGGGTCTCAGGCTTCGTTCATCACCGAGTCAACTGTTCAGCTACTCGGATTAAAGAAAATACCACACAAAAGCTCTATATCGGGCTTAGGAGGTGACCAAGGAGCTTATATAGCTTCTAAGTCGAGAGTTCAAGTTGAGATCCAGTCACTTCAAGACCCGAACTTTGTTGTAGGTGTAAACGCTTTTATTCTCAGCAAACTCACATCAATTCTCCCTGAGAGGGAAGTTGTAGTTGAGTTTTATTCAGAGTTTGCTGACCTAAACTTAGCTGATCCAAACTTTAATATCCCAAATAAAATTGACATGCTCCTTGGAGCAGATGTTTATGGTCAAGTCTTATTGGATGGGATAATCAAAGGCCCAATAAGTACGCTGACAGCCCAAAGAACCGCTCTAGGCTGGATATTATCCGGGCCCATTAGCATGAATAATTCATCACATCAGAGTATCAGCGTTAACCATATTAATGTCAACGAAAATGACATGCTGAAACGATTTTGGGAACTCGAAAATGACAACCCTGTTGTAGATCCTAAGGAGCTTTACAGTGAAGATGAGAAGAAGTGCGAAGAAATATACGCAGCCACCACTACCAGAGATAGATCTGGTAGATACATTGTAAGACTCCCATTTCGAGAACCAAAACCGGAATGTACTAATGGAAACATTGAAAGTATCGCAGCTAAACGGTTTTCATTTCTAGAAAGAAAGCTGGAAAAGAACTTAAATCTAAAAGAAAGATATACGGAAGTAATTCAAGAATACGTAAAGATGGAACACATGATCGAAGTAACCAATCCTTATGAAAACCGCAACAAAGCCTGCTACCATTACCATGCAGTCATCAGGGAGGAAAAAAGTACCACAAAGGTACGCGTTGTATTTGATGCGTCGTGGCTGAAACATATAAACATTAATTACAAAAAAAATAAACATCAAAGATACAAATTTAGAGGAAAGAAAAAAAAAAAAAAAGATATGTTTAATAAATACATGTGGACAAGATGCAGACATTGAGAAGGAAATCATGAGTAAATTTTCTAACTTGACAAGACTAATCCGTGTTGTAGCATACTGTCGAAGATTTATAAGGCGCTGTCGTAAAGAAGACGTTACACAGTGGCTTACGAGACAAGAAATAATTGAAAGTCAACGTACATGCATAAAAATCACACAAGAAATTCATTTTAAAGAAGAACTGGATAACCTGAAAGAAAAGAAGTTAGTAAATAAAAAGAGTAAACTTACCTCATTAAATCCTGTGTTAGATGATTACCGTTCCAGCAATGTGAGTAGTTTGAAGAGATGGCAGCTAACTCAAAGAATGGTGCAACAGTTTTGGAACCGCTGGTCGCGAGAATACCTAACTCAGTTTTACCATCGCTATAAGTGGTCTCATCATACTCCCGAACCTTCTATTGGCAACGTGGTGTTAGTAAAGGAGGATGACTTACCACCTGCTAAGTGGTTATACGGCCTTATAGTCGAAAAACACCCTGGTCTGGACGGTGTTACTAGAGTAGTTAGCGTAAAGTGTAAAGGCAATATAATCAAAAGGCCCGTAAGCAAATTGTGTTGCTTACCCATTCAATAATATGAATCAGGTCTTGCATTATTTAAAATAATTTTGTAACATCTTGATGTAAGATTTTTGTTGCATGTTAGCTAACTAAACTTTGTGTAGTATATATATTTTTTGTATGTTGCGTTCCCGTGCAATGTACCTACTGTTTTATTCATATGTATGGATGGAAATGTAATTTTAGATTGTGTATTTTTTATCACTAAGTTCGCATGTTGTTTTGTTTGTATTACATTAGTTCTTTAAGGACAGGGTTTCTCACCGCGTCCTTGGCGGGCGGTATGTTCAGTTGTAAACTAAGAAACATTAGGTGAAATAATGTATAGTTCATTTAGGCAACAACAGATGACGCTAATAGTATCAATTTATGATATTTAAATTTAATTATATAGTTTTACGAATGCGTCGCTAGATGTCACTGTACCGAGTGTTGCAAAAGCTGCATCACGCTATAGATGTGTATACTTGATTTGGCTTAAGGTTTGAAAATACATTTGTTATTTGTCACTACCAGCAGTGGTATATTAGTCGAATACAGTTGTAGACGTATATCATTTGTGTTTGATTTTGGGACCCTATTGTACACACATGGTCTGACGATTTGGGTAAAATTCAGTTAGTTTTAAAAGTAACAAAACAAAAAACCACACGATATTCTGCGTTGTATTTATTAATTGGTACTAATGCGACTACTCCTGTGATTCGTGCACTGATTCGCGATGTTGCCATCAAAAACTCAAGCCCTAATCGCGAAGCCTTGAGAGAACTCTGCAGAAACTTTGTTAAGGCGTCCCTCGATAAAAATCAAGACAGTCAAGATTCTCGGTTAAATCGTCAAAGACACCCGCCAAATAAATTTCAGGTTAAATGATCAAGTGTTTGTGATAAAGTACGCACAGTCCACTGGGAAACTTGATCCCGGTATGAGAGGACCATACCGCATTATTAAGGTGTTGCCTAGTGATCGTTACGAGCTAAAGTTACTAAGTGGTGCTAGAGGCAAAACAACTCAGGCCGCAGCTCAGTATATGATACCTTGGAAAGGCGAATGGTGTCCAGAGAGTTGTGCTGCATTCTTCGACAAAAAGTTTCAACCATATTTTTAATTTGTTGTTTTCTTATGTTAAAGTAGCGCGTGTGATATGTCAGCATACGTGCGAGTAAAAGGCGAGTGTTTGCCTTGCTGGTTGAAACTGGCTGCTGGTGTGGTGCAGTCATGGTGTGTTCCTGGGGCCAGTATCCTCGAGTATCGGGCCTCAGCAGACGTGCGTGCCGGACGAGCTTGCCGGACGAGCGTGAAGTCTTGTCTTCGGACAAGCGTGCCGGACGAGCGTGAAGTCTTGTCCTCTGGATGAGCGTGAAGTCTTGTCCTCTGGATGAGCGTGAAGTCTTGTCCTCTGGATGAGCGTGAAGTCTTGTCCTCTGGATGAGCGTGAAGTCTTGTCCTCTGGATGAGCGTGAAGTCTTGTCCTCTGGATGAGCGTGAAGTCTTGTCCTCTGGATGAGCGTGAAGTCTTGTCCTCTGGATGAGCGTGAAGTCTTGTCTTCGGATGAGCGTGAAGTGGGGTAAACCATCGAGGTATGGAGCCCTACGGCACATTGCTAGTTACAGCGAAACATGAGTTCCTGTAATTAGTGAGGGTGCGCACATTACCGGACGCGGTAAGGGTGCTTGGCACATTACTAGACTTATAGTCTAGTAAGGGTGCGCTGGTCAAACAGCATTGCGGTTCTGAGTGAGTAGCTACTCACTTAGTAGTTACTCACTTAGTTCTCCAACATGTTATGATGAACGAATGGAGATGTTAAACAAGATGTTTTGAGAGTTTGGTATAATTGAGAGATTGTGAGTGAGGGGCCCCTAGAAAGGAGAAGTATGAAGGAGATGGATACAAGTGCGTTAAATGGGACGTATGCACTTTTTTCCACAAAATTTCTGACAGATGACGGTCCAGAATGCTTAGGACAATCTTCAGCGCCTGGAACATCCTTGGAGCAACCTGGCCCCTCTGAAGTGCCGACGGCTATCCTAAGAAGTTCTACGCCACAATTGCGTTCCATGGACAGCAGTGAAGAAAACACGCCTTTTAGATGCAGTCGAGGACGATGCACAGTCAGGAGAGGCCGTATAAGCATAAATCACTATGGGTGGAGTCGATCCCCACCACCTTTCTATAAAAGCCGGTGTCAGTGAGTATCGGGGGCATTCGTTGCTCAGACATCAACAGGAAAGGTGGTTGGTTTCGATGCCGCGTATTGTGAGTCCGTTCCATATTATTTTTACTCTGTGGTTATTGTTTTAGAGTTGTTATTGAATTGTTTTCAACGATTGATTTGAAATATGTAAAAGACGTGTAATTTCGTCTGTAAATATTAATGTGAATTTAGTTTTAGATTGTTCTCTGAAGTACAGAACTTTGTAACTGAATAAAATCAATTTTAATTGTTCTTCACTTCTGATTGCCAAAAATATAATATATCCTCACGCCTTCCCACAAGGGTCCCCGAAGGGGTAGGCAGAGGTGTATAGGTAATGCCCACACACCCACTTTCCGCCAGAGGTATATTAGGTACCCACGTGACAGATGGCGAGTCCATCGCCGTTACTCGAGCACGACTATACATACGCCTTTGAATTTCTTCTCAGACGTATGCAGGTTTCCTCTCGATGTTTTCCTTCACCGTAAAGCTCGTGGTGTGACTAATTACTGTACTTAAGTTCAGAAAAACTCATTGGTACAGGCGGGATTCGAACTTGCGACCTTTGCGTCGCAGGCAACTGCTCGAACCACTCGGCCACCACGGCTTTTTTTATTATAATAATAATAATATTTATAATTATAATAATAATATTATAAATATTCTATACAAAGCTAATGGATTAAGAGGCGAATTTGAATATACATCGACCGTTTAGGTTTATTGAGCGAGTTAAATATAAGTACGTACCCAGCGCCAGCAGCGGGTTGTCCGGGAACTGCGCGGCCAGCGCCAGCGCCTGCCCGCGCTCCAGCAGCGCCAGCGCGCACGCCTCGTGCTCCAGGGCGCGCGCCGCCCGCCCAGCGCCCGCCGCCCGCCCAGCGCCCGCCGCCCTCAGCAGCTCGCGGGCCAGCGCGGCGCGCTCCCCCGCGGGCGCCAGCTGCGCGCGCGTCGCCCGCCACTCGCCCTCCGCGTGCGGCGCCAGCGCCCACAGCGCGCCCTCCTCGCCCTCCGCGCCCTCCTCGAGCGGCGCCTTCTCCAGCCGCGAGCACTGCGCCCGGCACTGCCACAAGCCCACGGTGAGCGCGCCGGCGAGGGAGGGGCGGGGGGAGGGGGAGCGGGGCGGGGCGGGGCGGGGCACGTACGTGTTCGTAGGCGCGCTGCAGCACGGCGGCAGCGGGCGGGTGCAGCAGCGCGGCGGCGGGCGGCAGGTCCAGGCGCAGCACTGCGCAGGCGCGCGCCCAGGCCGCGGCGGGGGGCGGGGCCAGCTCCCCGGCCACCCTGCGCCGGGGACACGGCACGACTCGATGAGGTGCTAATACTCATAGTAATGAGGCGATCGAAGCTAGCTCGCGGCTACGAATGCCGCTCGAACGGGGAGAAATATGACGACTAAAGAGGAGATCCTTCGATTCGATACGATACGTCCGTAGCTAACTAGCTGCTTTCGAAATAGGGAGTCACCTAGCGAGGTAGAGCAGGTGGTGGTGCGGGTCGGGCGGGTCCCGCAGGGCGGCGCGCAGAGCCTGCAGCGCGGCCGCCCCGCCCGCCCCCGCGGCCAGCGTGTCCTCCAGCCGCGCCCACTGCGCGTAGGCCAGCGCGGCGCCGCCCGCCCAGCGCTTGAGCACGGCGCGCGCGTCGGCCCGCAGGCGCGCCGCCTCGCCGCCCCCGCCCTCGCCGGGCTCCAGGGCGCCGCCCAGCGCGGCCAGCCAGCGCAGGCGCCAGCACACCAGCGCCACGCGCCTGGCGCCCGCGGCGGCCTCGCAGCAGGCGTCCCACAGCGCGTGGCACCAGCCGAGGTAGCCGGCGTGGTCGCTGAAGTAGTGCGGCGGGTCGAGCAGCGTGGCCAGCGCGCGGCGCGCCAGGGCGGGCGGCAGGCGCGCGGCGTGGGCGGGCGGCAGGCGGCGCGCGGCGCGCAGTAGCGCCAGCAGCTCCTCGGCGCAGGCGCCGCCCTCCTCCGCGCCGCCCAGCGCCGCCAGCCCCGCCTGGCTCACGCCCAGCAGAGGCACCTGCGCCCGAATACTGAATCTTACTGAAAGTTTGTAAGTTTGGATGTTTGGTTGTTTGCGGTTCTTTTGCGTCCAATCGGCTGAATCGAACTCCACGCGGGCGAAGCCGCGGGCGTTAGCTAGTAAATACGTAAAGCGTCGGAAATACATATTTATTACTATAAATATGTATTTCCGACAGTAAGCGATTATGATTCGTACGTTTCGTCCGTCAAATCTCATACGGACAGGAGTCATACATAAGGTTAAATTCGATTCGGCATCGAAGCGCCAGTGACCTTGGCGAGGCGCAGCATGTTGACGGACAGCAGCAGCACGGCGTCGGGCTCTGCCACCGGCAGCAGCAGGTCGGCCACGTCTGCCGGCAGGGGCGTGCGCTGCGGGTCCCCCTCGCCCCCCGCCGCGCCCCCCTCCTGGCCCCCCGCGCCCCCCGCCTGGCCCCCCGCGCCCCCCGCGCCCCCCACGCCCGCCGGCCGCCAGCGCCGCTCGGCACGCGCGCGCTCCACGCGCACCCACACCGTGCTCAGCGGCAGCCCGCTGCCCACCAGCTGCAAGAGGCTGGAGTGTGTCGGGGCCTGCGAGCGCTCGGCCGAGGACCCCCCGGGCCGGGGCGGGCCGCACCTCGTCCTCGAGCTCCTGCAGGCGGGGGTCCTCGGGCGCCGGCGGCGGAAAGATGGCGCGCGGGAACGTCATGGCGGACACCAGCTCCAGCAGCAGCACGAGCCGCTCCCACAGGCCGGCGGCGCGCAGCGAGCAGCCGTAGGCCAGCAGCAGGCGCGGGTAGGCAGCGGGCGGCGCGCGCGGCGCCAGCAGCCCCCGCAGCGCGGCGGCCGCGGCCTCGGGCCCCCCGCGCGCGGCCGCGGCCCGCAGCAGGCGCTCGGCCGCCGCCCCGCGCGCGCCGGGGGCTGCGCTGGCGTCCAGCTCGGCCCGCAGCCGCCGCAGCAGCTCGTCGTGCGGCAGCAGCCGGCAGCGCAGGCGGTGCAGCGCGCCCGTCAGCTCGGCGCGGCCCCCGCACGCCCGGACGGCCTCCTCGGCCGTCGCCAACGCCTCGTCCTCCTCGCCCCAGCTTTCCTACCGTTTTAAACGTTTATTTCTTTATGATCCTAGGCACGTCATACTTCGCATCGTCCAGTTGCCGAGGAGTCCCTGCCGCCGGTACCTGCAGCTGCAGCAGGTGCAGCCAGCGCGCGGGCTGGTCGGGCGCGTGCGCCAGGTCACTGCGCAGCGCCGCCAGGTGCTTGCGCCGCTCGGCATCCTCTGCGCCGGCGCGCGCCGCCAGCGCCGCGACGGCGCCGCGCGCCCAATAGCGCGCCGTCGCCTCGCCGCGCCTCTTCTCGACGCCGCGCGAGCGCCGCCGGTATCTATGCATACCCTCTTATCCGAATTGAAGTTTAAATCCTCACAAAATTCACTAAACACTCAAAATTGAGGTTTAATTTCTCACTTTCGTCCTATACACACTCACACACACACACAAACACGCACACAAACACATACGATCACACTTTAAAATAATAAACTTAGTTTTACGTACTTTGTCCAACTCATTTTCAATTTTACAAACTTTGTTCAACGAATTTTTTGTTTTATATACTTTTAAACTAATTTTTAAGATCTTAGACGTACTAACTAACTACATAATATATTTGTATTACAAGTGGCACATTATAAGACCACAGTAAAGAGGGGACTCTTCTAATACAGGTTATTATAACTGAAAAGAAGAGATCCCAAACCATGTCACATAATAACTTGTAACTCAATAAAGAATTTATTATTTATTAATATTATTGTTCAATCTATACATCGATAATTTATTGGTACAAAGGTGCCGTGGGTATTGCAAGACTACTGTGGCAAAAAACTCAGACCTGAATCCACTTGAATGAGTCTGTGAGAACCTGAAAAGATGGGACTTAAGTCGAGCTCCAGCTCCTACCACAATTGATGAGCTCTATTTGAATAAAATGCAAAAATGTTGGTGGAGAATTAATATTGCCTCTGAATGTAGATAGGCAAATGCGAAATGGGTGACACTTAGGGGTACAGCTAATATTATATAAACCTCCACACAAGTTCAATCTACATATTGTCAAAACATGTACATGTACCATGCCTTTCTATATCTTTGCAACCACTTACACATTTGGGCAGATATTTGTGTGAAGAACACAAATATTTGTACCTTATTCTTGGATGTCCTATGTATTTAAGTATATATCTATCTATATAAGTAAATATATTGTTGTCTAGTTACCATAACACAAGCTTTGCTTAATTTGGGACTAGGTCAATTTGTGTGGAATTGTCCCAGGTATTTATTATTATTATAATTATTCATGCCAGTTGTTTTACATGTCTCTTAATTGCAGATTCAATCAAAGAGTTAAACCACAAATGTATGAAAGAGAATGCATCTTTACTGCTTTGTTAGGATATGCTGCCATATAATAATGTGGGCATCAATAGTATAAGTCATTGTTAGTATAAAAACAACTAGCTGTCCGGCCCAGCTTCTCTCGTATATAATATTTTGTCCCGTTCTTGCAACATTCTTCACGTATGCTTCGCTCCTTTTAGTTGTAGCATGATGTTATATAGCCTAAAGCCTTCCTAGAGAAATAGACTATCCAACACAAAAATAATTTTTCAATTCCAACCAGTAGTTCCTGAGATTAGCGCGTTCAAACAAACAAACAAACTCTTCAGCTTTATAATATTAAGTATAGATTAACAAGGGCCAATATAGAACCCTTGATACTAACTGCGGCCGGCCCGGGTAGTACAGGGTGGAGACGCGCAGGTTGCCACAGTCCAGCTTAGTGTCTAGATAGAAGTCTTGGCCGGGGTAGGGATCGGTGTCAGCGCGGGGGGCCGCTACTACGGGCTCCTCCGCCTCGCTGTCGCTCGCCAGCAGTCGACACTCCTGTGCCATCGACACGACGCTCTCCTCTCCACTAACCACTGCGCATACCATTATATTCTCATAATTGCAACTACATGTATATCTTACTCCATAAGCAATTACTTATATGGTACCTTCAGCGGGCACATAGTGGTCGACATCCTGTTTAGCGTAAGCAGGAAACAATGACATTTAGGTTTTATTTCACCTATATACCTATATTATTTAAACCCTGAGAATAATATTTACAGAAATACAACAAGTTTTGTTACATAAAAACAATCAGATGTACATGACACGACTTCATTAATCACAACAAACACAAACATTACAGAGTATCACAAGCTTTTACTGAACTGAACTGAAATCAGAATATAAATATAGATTGGTAATGAGGTCGTAGTTTAGTCAATATTTCAATGAGAAATTAAATGAAGGGCTTTTATTATTATTCTTCAGTAACAATTATTCCTAATCGACCGCAAATCGAACGAATAATCTATCTTTATTCGTCTGTGTAGTAAGCTATAAAATAATGGCAGGTCTTATTTTTTCTTCCGCATTAGCAATAAAATACCGAATGTCTTATATACCAACATGCTATAAACATAGAACAACCCATATTATATGATCTTATGAATCACAAAATCAGTGTAATAGTATTCAGTGATCTGCTGCTGTTTATATTTTATTCTGTAGGTTTTAATTCTATCTAAGCATAGCAGCATAGTTGAGATAGTTGTCTTTGCATAGTAGAGTAGTGTAGTACACTCTGTGGAAACATAATTTTAGGGTTATATTGTCTTACTTTAAATAAACATTTCATTTCCAAAATACGAAGAGATACAAGCTAAGAAAATTTTATTGTAAAAATTTAGTTTGTATAATGGCAAAACATAATTCAAAAGGTGGCAAAGCAAAATCAAGCGAAGAAATATTCTCGGGATTTCAAAATTTGCGAGCAGAGCAGAGACAACTAGCTAGTAAAATATCTGAATTGGAAATGGATCTCAATGAACACAAGTATACTAGTTTCAAGTGTAGTTGTTATGTTGACAAATGATAGTAAAGTTGCGATATTAACATAAATCAATTGCTCGTTTCAGGATAGTAATTGAGACCCTCCGAGGTGTAGACACTGCTCGTAAGTGTTTCCGCATGGTGGGCGGCGTGCTGGTGGAGCGCACTGTGGCGGAAGTACTACCTGAGCTCGAGAACAACTGCGAGCTGCTGCCCAAGGCGCTGCAAGCGCTGAACGAGCAACTGGCATCTAAGGGGCAAGAGATCAACGATTACATCGAGTGTCACGATATCCGCGTTCAGCGAGTTGACCGCCCACCCGCTGAGGCCGAGCCCGAGCAGCCTGCCAAGTCTAACGTCCTGGTGGCCAGCGGATGATTTCCTTCAACATGACTCATACCATACCTCTATTCATTATGTATATTTCTTATTATATGCTAATGCTTTCATTTTAAGTTAAATATTTGTTATTGTTTCCCAATTTAACAATAATATTGCTTTGGTTATTTTATGGAGCATCACAACAGACTATTAAGTGTGTTGGTGGTTTGTAACTATGGTTCTGAAATAACTGCCTAATATCAAATCATGTATTGCCATTGTCATAATTATAAATTTAATATTCTTCCTGTACTATTAATTATTATAGATTATTTATTAAAGAATTAACGAACTTTATAAATTACTGAAATAATTGAATCACATGTTAATTTCATACCTGGCCACAGATGAGATGTTGAGTAAAAAAAATATCACAGTTTTTTTATCATAATGCAGAGCTTTTTGGGAGAGAGTAGAGCGCTGGTAGCCTAGACTTGCAGACCTGTTTCAGTTCAGTCCCTTTGTATTGATGGATCATCATACAGAGATTTGATCTGTATACTTAGTGCACAGTTGTCCTCTTCCTATTTTTTCTCCTTTTCTGGTCTGATCTGTTAGATCTGTTCAGATCTGGTCTGGTCTGGTCTGATCTGTCAGATCTGTTCTTTAAAGAATCTTTTCTAACAAAATAGTGTTCTGTCCATGTCATAGGGGCCCCATTATTCTAGTATGCCCAGGGCTCCCAATAGGTTAATGACTGCCCTGATGACAGCAACTTGCAATCCAGGCCCCACCCACATCTACATATTGAAATTTTTGCAAAGGTCTCTTTCCGGCTCATATGTGCACATGCTTTCAAGACATTGTTAGTATATTATCCACAAGTCCAGCCATGCCTTAAGGGGGCCCGAGGACTCTGGCTTACTAACTATACATTGAACTAGTGAATATCTCTCCCACATTCGGAATACAAATAAACCAGATTACATGCGACTTTAATAATGGCAACTTAGTTTTAATTTGTTTTAAAAATATAATTAGAATTTGTATTTGGTTTTTAATTGTATTATGGAGTCGACTGTATTACGACGAATCTGTACTATTACAAATATGGAGTACGTCGAATTCGGAAAACGACGACAACAAATGATTTTAAATAGTTTAACTTAAAATCTAGGGTCCTAGTTAATTTTTTGCCCCAGGACCTTTGGTTAGTTAGCTACGCCACTGAGTGCAGTTATATAGTTGTGACAAACACATATATTGTAACTATTTATATATGGAAGCTCTTGGAATAGCAATAAAACTCTAGTGTTTTATATAACGTAATATTAATATCTTAGGTAATCACTAGGTATATGGAGTTACAAAAATATAAAATATATAGAAGAACATGTTTTACTTTGTTGTATGAAAATGTCGGGGAATGTCTCAGTGTGCTAGGTGTTGCGCAAACTAGCTAATCGACGCATTTAGGTACATTAACAAACCATACACACTTGAAACAGTTTGATTCAATCCCGCCGATTATACTACCTTACAATATTTCTGCCAGCACATTCATAAAGATCATTTATTCATTAAGTACCATTCTAAGTTCAAGAGTGCACGATGAACATGGTAGCATACGTGGATCAGTATGCGCGGGCATACGATGTGCCCGGTGGAAGGTGCCCGTTGAGTACCTACTAAACTGGTTAGCAGCTAGGACTCCGTGTCTACCTGCCGGGCGCTCAGCACCCGAGGGCTTAATGATCTGAGCCTTCATAAAGGTCAATATAATTGTACCTAAAAGTACATCAGTATAAGCATCACACGCCCAATGGGCGAGGCCCCGCTCGCGAGGCTCCCGGCTCCAGAGCATCATTATTAATAATTATCGGGACTAGGTATATTTTCAAAAGGATGAGTTCCGGATTAGTCCGGGACGTATGTATATGTACATATGTGTACGTATTTGGGGGCGGGGGTATGTCCTCGTTTTATATATTTCATGTTTAAATAGGTTATAAAGTAAACAGTAGGGGCAAGGTAGGGGCCGCTCAGAAGTGCGGGAGGTCGGCGGGCGGCGAGTCGCTCGGGGGCGGCTGGGCGGGCG